>CAJDYZ010005503.1:57983-72553 GCA_903986555.1 Heterotrigona itama
TATTTGAAAAATATCGAGTTTGGATTATTTGGAAAATAATTTATTCAATTCGAGCACGAGATAAAGTTACTTTCAATAATAAATTACCGAAAATTAAATTTGTTGTTTCCGTCTTGCGCAATAGAACCAGAGATTTTTTTGACTGAAAAATTATTTTAGTAGAGGAAAATGAATAATAATAAAGAAAATTAATTCTTAATGATAGAGGAAACTTGGTTTGCCTGTTCAAGTAATTTAACATAAGATCAAGATAATATGGAGTCAAATTAAGTTATTTATAAACTGAGTTATTTGTTATTAAACTGAATAATTATTTTATTGAAGTACCCAAGTTTTTGGTGTGCCTTCACAAGTCAACGCAACAATATTTACAACTTCTAGTTCCTATATGTTAAAAGGATTTTCCCCCCACTCCCAAGTGATATCATTTGTTAAAGTTGAAAAGGAAAGCGAAATTAAAAACATCGTTAGACCGAGAATTAATTACGAGGGAATCTTCTCATATCTGTCCAGGGGCCACACGATGGAAATCTCTCATGAGAGTTGCGCATTTATCGCAGGCCTCTCTTTCTCGTCGACTCTCGTAGCATTTTGCTCCCCCCGAATGGCCAATGGAAATCCACGGTTACGCAACACTTGAAAGGCTAATTTCACTAAAAATGATTCATTAACGACCGTGTAAATGCTAACTTTTCCCGACACGACGCGGGATTGCATTCGACCTCTTCAGACTCTACAAAAACTCAGGACACATTGAATCTCTCTGCTCTCGCTTGCTTTTTAGATTTTTATTTCCACTTAGAAAGATTTACGATTGTACGATAACTATCGGAAAACTTTTTTTTAGGTGAAACAGTAAATTACATAATATTTCATACTCGAAGAAACGAGAGAATCGTATTCAATCAACAGTCACTGTGAGATTTATTTCTTTTAACACTATAACGATCAATGCAGCCACTGTAGCGTCACATGAAATTCAAGTCAAATTCTCAACGTTGCTTCACCTTTGATGACTGGAATTTTCAGCGATTACTAAACGCCGAAAAATGAATTGCAAGTTTACATGCAGATATATTTTAGTTTTAATATAAATGCACTGTGCTCGATACATATTTAACATCTCTTAACACCAGAAGAACTACCAAAAATGGCCATTTGAACATTTTTGTTAGATACTTTGTAGATATAAAACAGTGTATTTTTGGAGACTCGAAAAAATTCTTCGTAAAATACACAAATGAAATCTTGTGTACCCTATTATATTATAAAGATTTTCTTTTTTTTTTCTTTTTTTACTTCAACGTCTGTGAATGAAATTTTATGCTTTAGTCATCGATAGATAGAATGAAGAGGCATCAAAAAATTTTAGTTAAGTTAGGGTCCTTCGAGGTCCGAGAGAAGTAGTCATTTAAAGAAAATGATTCAAACGGACCTAATGAACTCGATCGATGCGACAATAGAATCATCCCGTTGGAACAACGTCAACGACCGCCACTTTGCTAAAAATCGCTCAAAAAAAGTATTTAGCATGAAGGAGGCCAGGAAGTTGCCGTGGTGATCATTTCTTCCGTCCCAAAGTCAAGAGTCCCCCACCGAAGTTCACCAGCCAAGATCTTTGCCGTCGGAGACGAGGAGGAATCCAGCCGCCTCGTCTGGAAAGTCTCTCAGAAACCAGCCGCTTGTATAACTTCCACGTTCCACAGTTCCTCTTCGCGCAGGCTCTCCGCCGTTTATGCAACTTCGTTTCGCGCACACACACACACACACGCACGCACGGCACATCAGCGTGTCATCCTCCCGGTGAAAGTTGTGATACAGCGTCGTTAGAACCCGGTACCATTATCAGTTCGGAAGCTGAGAGCCCCCGTCGATTCTTCCGACAGACGCGAAACGAATCTCGATTTTTCTTAAGCGGAGCATAATAACTCCTCGAGATGAGATGACATTGGGATGATTTTGTAGTTTGTAACTATTATGTTCACTCGTGCAAGTTTGTTTAAAGCGTAGGCGAGATGAAAAAGTATGCAGAGAAGGTTGTTTCACGTTTCTTGTGAAATATTATGGGAAACAAAGATATTGAGAGCCGCGTCCATCGAGAAGATGTATCAAATTTAATTAATGAACTTTTGTTTCATTCAATGATAAACTGATCAATATTTATTTCAATATATATATATATATATATATATATATTTAAGATTGTTCGTTAAAATAAATATACATGTATTAGAAAACGATAATTGTAGTAAATTAAGACTGATGAGGCCACACGTGCATCCTACTTTCAAAAATATTCTAAATTCAATCTTCAGTTCGCAGTGTTGAATGCATTACTATATCATTATTATTATTATTTCAGAGGAAACTTTCCGTCTCTGGAAAGAATCAAGTGGGAAATATCGATTGTTCTCTTCCTTCAGAGGGAACAATGTTGAGAAAGGAGACGATAACGTTGATGCGAGCCAGCCAACGTTCCCGATAAAAAGTGGAGCACTTCCCATCGTTTGCTATTGGAAAATTGCCAATAAGGTCTCCGTGTCATGGGAAACAAAGATTTCTCTCGAAATCGCCGAGTTTGTTGAATTTAAAATGAAAATACACATCGATGTGCACAAATCACAGATTTCTTTGATTCTTTGCAAACAAGCTAAATCGTCCTTTTAATGGAGGACCGTAGAAATTCCCATATGTATGTCCTATTATCTATAATAGATATTTTATATATATATAGATATAATATATATATTATATACGTATATAATATATATATATATATTTTATACGTATATAATATATATATATTTTATACGTATATAATATATATATATATATATTTTATACGTATATAATATATATATATTTTTTTTTATACGTATATAATATATAATATCTAATATATAATATTTTAATATATTTTAATATATAATCTAGTATAGTATAATACATAATCTATATTATATAATATAATATATAATCTATATAGTATAATATATAATATTTTAATATATGTTTTTATATGTATTAATTATATGTATTATATACTTTTGTACATATTAAAATATAATATGTGTTTTTATATAATTATTTTATTTATACTATTATTATTATTATTATGCATTATTAGTATAATGTTAATAGAATATACCGTATTTTTATTTATTATATACACATATGCATTGTTCTGTTATAGACACGTATTGTTACATGTTATTATTTTGCAAGAAGAATTTACGAAGAGACGCAAGTCGTTTTTTAAAAACAGTACTGATGGAACATGTTTGATTCCGTGACGTAAATCAATGTGACGAAAATGTGTGAAATTACAATAACAGAAGTGAGAGAATTTTGTGTTAGAAGCGAAAGAGATTCGTTTGCAATAATATTTCGCAACGTTGAAATATTTTACACTTTTGCAATATTTTTGCAGTAATGAAACGTATGAGATCTGTTGTAATAAACGTATGCTTCTTGTTGTAATTTAATCTAAGAAGTAGGATTAATAATTAGATTAATAATTAGATACGATTGAGTATAATAGTGACAGAGTACTGACAATTAGTTGATTAACGTTAACGAAACGAACGAATGATATTTCACGGGTCGTACGAGTCGTGGATCTTACAGATAAATTTTTCGATTCGCATTCGGAGAAAGATTTCGACAAGACTCGAGGCACAAGAAGAACGTAACTCTACAAACCATTGAAATTCTCCACGAGAGATGATGGAACTCTACGAACATGGTACTCCACGAATATTCAAATTATCTAGAAAAGATAACGCAACTCTGCAAACTACTACTAATAACGTCAAAGACCTCTTCTCGATAAGAAAGAAAAAAAATTCCTCGCAGGAATTATCTCAGCAGGGGCTACGGTAGAAAATCTGTCTCAGGCGACAAAGCATCGGGCCCGAACAATGTTGTTACGTAAGCGATCTCGGCGACGAGTGGAATAATTCTCCATTTTCGCACGGAGTTGCATAGTCTGTCACAATAACGAGCCGCTCGGTAATTAAGACCTCGAGAGCGACGTTAATTGTGTACCCCGAGCATTTCGTCCCGCAAATCGCGTTCTCGCCGTATCAATGAGCCGATTTCGAAATCCCCTACACGAGTCTCTTTCTGCTGCCATGCAGACCATGTTTCCGAGGCAGAGATTAATCGTTTATCGGGCCTTAAATTATTCGGATCTTCAATTAACCGTGTTGTTTCGCCTACGAATCGATCGTGGATATCTGCAGACAGGCGATTGAGACCGGTCTTGCAGTCGATTAATCGAAGGAATCATCGGTCTACTTTCTCAACACATACAAACCACCATGCGCGAGTTCTTATCAGTGGAAAAATTACAAGTAATTCGTGAATCGCTTGCACTCGCTTATCTGTAAGTCGCTGAAAAACCAGCCGATTTCGAATGACATCGGTAATTGTGAAATAATTATTTCTAGCTCGTCCCGAAAAATATGTTTAATCGCGAGAACGATTTTTCGGTGATTTTGAAAGTATTTGATTGTTCAGAGTTTCCGAGGGCTGTCTGAGAAATCAGACAGAGAGGATTCGTGTTTTTCACGAGATTTGAAGTATCGACGGTTTTCTCGAGTAATTGTATACGTAGTACGATATGTAATATTTTAATCAAACTGAAGAATCATTTCCAATTAACCAACCGATTATTTCGGATAATTATTTCGAGTTCATCTTGGCGAAAAATATAATTGAAACATACTTGTAAAGTCAAAGAAATATTTCAAACTAAAATAATTATTTTAGACAATATTTCAAATAAATATTTCAATCAAATTTGTCACGAAAAACATACAATCGAAGCAAAAGATACAATACACTTGTAGAATCAAATATGAAGACGAATGAATTATTTCAAATTAACACCGTACAAGGAACAATCTCCGCGAATACTCTACTTCTTACGCCAGAAGTGAAAAATTTATTGAAATTATTCGAGATAATTTAAAATAATTACAACAAGGTTAAGATTACAGGTGCAGCGAGTAACAGGTGCGTGTTAATTTTATTAACTGTCCGGTATTCATTTGCAGACGAGAATGTACGTACATAAATGGTGCAATGGTTCGGCTTGACAGTGGCGATGGGAGGGGAGTTAACGATCCGCTCATAGCTGGCGGAGCAGTGATTTTCAGGATGATCGCCAGAGAGACAGACGAATCGAGTTTACCTCGGCGAGGATGCCTCCTCGAGCGCTTGCCTTTTGCTTTCACTTTCTCACGTGGCGAAGACTAGAAGAGAAATCCCCTGTTCCCCCTCGCGAGTCCGGCGAGTCCTCACCGAGAGAGGATCCTCACCGAGCACGAGCTCGAGTCGTTCCATCTTCGGCGCTCGCGTGCAATCGCCGAGCGACTGCGTAATTAACATATATATATATTTATATGTACCTTTCAGATAGGTACATATTTCGAGTTTCTTATGCAAGTCGAAGAACGAAGAAACGCCACAGGCTTTCTTCATGTTTGAAAAAGAAGTAACTTTCGTTCGAGGTGGAGAAAGACAGGGATAGAGGTACCATTGTCTAACAAATTCGTGTAATTTGTGTTTGAATACATATAGCTTTCATGAACAAATATTCAAGAAAAATGTATCAACATTTATTTGGAAAAACCATCGAAAAAATGACAAGAAATTTTTTAAACAAATAATTTTTTCGCAAAATGGTATACACAATTAAATTTGTCGTTAAAAAAACATTGATTTCATCAATTTGCACAGAAACTATATCGTTTCCGAGATATTTGACAAAATATGTCCGAACCTCCAACTTTGAGGGTAGTTTTCACCCCTTCAACATCGATGATTGCCAATGAGAGTGTCAAATATTTTTTGCCAAATTTCATCAAAATCGGTGATTCACACTTCAGTCTGTTCCCTTGTAAGAAGGAAGTAATTTGTATTCTTGGTATTTGAGGATGTTTTTAAAAATTTCCAAAGATACATCTTGAGAGACTCAAATTTGAAGGTTTAAAAAAGAAAACAGAGAGAACAATTTGGAAGAAAGAGACAAGGTGCCATATATTAATTAAGAGAAAAGATATGCAAGATCTGTATTTACGTGGGAGTAAATTTTCTAAGAATTTCCAAATGTAATTGTATGTATTGTTTGTATTAATGTACTATAATGTGTTTCATTTAATAATGTAAAAGTATGTAATAATACTCAGCATTTAGTGTTTAATGTTTAATATTCGATATTTAAAACACACTAGTTAGTACTTGGTATTTGATGTAATGTAAATGTAAAAGTATTTAATAATACTCAACATTTAGTGTTTAATGCTTAGTATTTAGTATTTAGGATACAGTATTTGGTATTTGATCTAATGTTTAACTGTTTAATAATATTCAACATTTAGTGTTTAATGTAATCAGTATTTGGAATATAGTAGTTAGTATTTGGTATTTGGTATTTGATATAATGTAAATGTAAAAGTGTTTAATAATATTCGATATTTAGTGTTTAATGTTTAATATTCAATATTTAGAATACAATTAGTGTTTGATGCAATGTAAATGTTGAAGTGTCTAATAATACTCAGCATTTAGTGTTTAACGTTCAGTATTCAGTATTTAGAATACAGTAGTTAATATTTGGTATTTGATATAATACTTGATGTTTGATACTTAGTATTTGAACCTAATATTTAGTGTTTGGTTCTTGATATTTGGTACTTGGTTTTCATAATAATTAATAATAGATAATGATTAATATACATATGCATATGACAATGTTTAGTAACATTCAAGTTCCTCCATTAAATTCTTTCTTTCCCTGTAGAGTACGTAAACTACTATTTCAACATAATTTCGAGGATACTTGGAGGTTCTCGACTAGCTAGAGCGAGGACAAAACAAGAAGGCAGAAAACGTTTCTTTGATTCTTTTTTCTCCAAGGGGAAGCGTAATTGCGACAATGTAATGGACGCTACGAGATTCAGTTATGAGATAGCTGCCTCGACGCACGCGAGAGAAATATGTATTCAAAAAGAGAACAAGAGAGTCCTTCCCGACAAAACACTAACACTAGCGGTGTTATTGCTGCACTAGCGAGACCTACACCACCGAAATTCCATCGTTCCCTGAAAGGTGAACCTAACCTACAAACATCGAAATACGAATGGGTTTCGCAATTTCGTTTGGCCGTAGAATTTAGGACGAGTAAATTAACTCGTTATTAAAAGTGAAATTTCTCCGACTGGACATGGAAAAGAAGAAAAGTTGACGGACGAGCGGCGAGGATTTTCTCTCTCGACAGACGCGTAATCGACTTGCGTAATCGAGGACCGTAAGTCGAGAACGCGAGGCATCGATTTGTTCAGGCGCGATTTTTATCGCCAAATGAATGATCGATTCTTCTCGTCGACTCTGTCGTCGACTGAATTTTACGAATTCGTCCGTTTAATTTGTTATTCATTAAATTAAGTAAAATTTATCGTTCATTAAATTCACTAAATAAAATTTATTATTCACCATTATTCGTTAGATAAGGCTAATTGTTCACTATAAATATTTAATTTATTTCTATTTCTCATGTAATTTTCCTACGTTTCTCAATTAACATAAAATTTACTTAAATAAACTTTCATAAAAATTGTGTCTTACCTCGTGGTCTTTAAACTATGGTCTTTAAACATATAATTGCTCCAAGTATTTTTGCACTTTTAAATTTCCCCATAATCGCGCAAGAATTCACGATCAATGTAACTTGTAATTTGTAAAATATAATTCGTGAAATTAATATTAATCGAATCAGAACGATTCACATTGAATTCACTGTGATCTCACATTTCATCTTTCATACGTCGAAATTTCGAAAATTCTATATCCCGAATTCTATACGTTATACCTCGAATATTTCATATCTCACATTATATATATATATATATATATGTCGAAATATCGAATTCCACATTTCGATTAGACCACGTTTAGAAATAATCAAACTATATTCTCCAACTATACAATCGATCCTCGATTCTTGCATTTCATTAACTCCAAAACTTCGAATTCCTAGATCACTTATTATAGTAGTATATTCCCTTTACTTTTTCTTGTACACGTGAATTTTGACGAATAAAATCTACAGAATCTTTCGCGGTGGAGAAATAATTTTAATTTAACTTGTTGTTAGACTTGTGGATTCGAGGAGCACTCTTGGCTAGGAATTCCCGGAATAGGTTTGAAGATTAAACGAATTCTGCGCCGATTTCTCTAGCGAGCGGAGGATCGACCAATGATACCGATAGTCGTGACGTCGATATACCGGTGCTCTAGTTTCTATTGCTCTCGCCGTCTTTCGACGCAATAAATCGTCGATTCGTGAGGAGGATTCGCGTGCACGTGCTCGAGGACGTTCCGAGATGTTCCAGCCAGCTTTCACTAGCTCGATTTCAGCCGCGAGACGAACGTTTACGAAGGGAAATAGGAAAAACAACCGGTCCACGCCAAGGACGTACACGTCTAATCATGTTCGCTGTTTAGTATCACTGTACGTCCAAGTATAGCGAAACGAAATAGAAGCTCTTTCGTAATGGCAACCCCTACACAGTTTAGCCTAATCATGAATCACGTTCAAACGAAATTCATCCCAAATAAAAAGAACTCGAGTATAATATTTTTATTATATTTTTCGTAATATCTTTCGCTCGTAAAATGTGTCAGTAGAGAAAAGAAAAACTCAATTAAATAATGTACAGTGTGTCGAATTAAATTGTGTATCCTATCGATAAATTTATTATGTATATAAATATTATATAAAACATATTTCTCTACATCTTTTATCATGTAGGTATAGAAATGTCTTAAAACACCAAAAAATTGCACATTTCTTTTTACTAAAATTCATCAATTTCATTACAGTGCTAAAAGGCTTAATTATTATCTACGTATTCTCTGTTGCATATTAATTCGTACTCAATTGGAATTTGGCTCAGTTATTTGGCCCTCGTATTATAAGAATTGTTTAAGAATATTTCTTAGAGCGTGCAGTGTAAGAAATACATTTTTTACACTTTTATAAACATAAGTGAAAGAATTGGAAATTCCTTTATTATTAAATATCGCAGAACATATTCTATCTATATGTTCATATTTAATATATTTAAAACGAAAAATTCTCGATATAACATTCCATCGGTTTGCCTTTGCACGTTGAAACGTTTTTCTAGAAAACTCCTAATTGTTTTGACAACTTTTTATCATTCGTTCAGAACATCCTCACAAACTTGCGCGTTCGATAACTGTTTAGGTTTACTTTTCATTAATAACGACCATTATTTCAAGTTACTTTCTACTTCTTACGTATAAGAAGGATCAATAATCAATAGCAATTTAATGATAAATTAATAAATTTACTTTTATACGACTAGAACCAATGAATATTAACGAGTTTCCGGATCCTCGTAAATAGATCCACAATGGACCGTAGTTTAGAGAGAGACGTGATCTCGCGCTGGCGGCTGCGAAAGTGTTAAAAAAGATAGCGAGATGTCGGCTGGACGAGGAGGTGCACCAGTCTGACGGAAGTCGAGTGTGTTCCCGCATACGCTTAGCACCTTTTTGTATCCGCTTGGGTAACGAGCAACATTCTCTCCTCTCCAAATCGCTATGCAAATCTACGTAATATCGTTCCTTGAAAAACATATATTCGAGAAAAAGAACCAAGGACCGAGCTTCTCTGGTATAATAAATTGCAAATGGCTTTCGAATGCTGACGCTAAGTGATCGATAACGTGTAAATGGCTCTCAAGCGGTGATCATTATTTGATTTTTACTGATTTATCAGTTTATCTATTCGATTCATTCGTTCACTTATCTTTCATCTGCCTACACTTTGTTTAATAATTCATTGACTTATCTTAACGTGCTCGCTTGATATTTTTAATCTCCCTAATATCGATTCCCAATTAATCGACGAGCAATCTTGCAACGACCGATTCGTTTGGAAAAGTTTCGAGCAGACTTGGAGTTCGAAATTTCGAGAGGAACACTGATGCTTCCTTAAGTAAATTGTTATGCATATTGTTATGCTATAATCAATTGTGCTCGACTTAAAAACTCGGCAGTTTATTTGCTATAATCAATTATACTAACTCGATTATATATTAATTAATTAATATAATTGATGTATAATTATGCTATGTTTCTCAGAACAATGTACAAAAGGAAAGTGCAACAAACTTCAGAGCAAAGGTGTAACCATCGTCAGAGACACGTTTAATAATTGATCACGTAGTTGTCGCATCACCGAGAGATATCATCCCGGAAAAATAGTCCGCCTGTGTACCTATGACCCCGCTTTCTCCATCGGTTCAATGCTTGCCGAAGAATGTCACGACAAACGTTCATACTCGTGGGTGTTCGCGATATGGAAAATAAAGACGGAAGCGTTTTCGAACTACTCCTCGTGAAAATAACATCGTCGAGTGCAAAAAAAGGCTCTTAGTTGAAATTCAATTATTTAATTAGATTCCAATTGCCTTCTGTACACTGCCTTTTACATTTATATTCTTTTCTATACAGAAAAAAGAAATACATTTCTGTTGTATCTTCGAAATTGATAAAATTCTCCAAAGAAAAAGAAAATAATATTAGAATAATATTCCAAACAACAGAATGTAAGAAGAATAGTATTCCAAATAGTAGGACGTAAGAAGAACGATATTACAAATATTTTAGTGTTCTTTTTAGAGTTAATATTAACCAAGTCTTACAAAAGTATTAATTGATTTCAACGATTTACATAAGTATATTCAATTATTTTTTTACTTTAACCATTAATGTTTGGTTAAACTTCGTGATTATGACTAAATCTATCACAGTAAACTAAACGAGTAAAGATGAGTCAACAAAGGCTAGATTGTATACTATACATTCTCGTCAAATATCGTATAAATAATAATTTTTAGAAAATAATGCTAATTAAAATTAATTTTTATAAAAATTAATAAAATGCATTCTATAAAAAAAAAAGAAGAAATATCGAGTTTTTTGCAAACATTACAGTTTCTTGCAGAAAAGAAAAAAAATTTCACCGCGGAATATTTCTATTTGGAATATTTTAACACCTAAACTGGATAATTCCACGAAAGTATCTCGTAAAAATCCCCTACAGCCTCAGCTGTTAGAAATGAAAAGTGAAATCCCCAACAACATCCAACACGATGGAACGATAGAAAATTCAGACGGTGTGAAGGCTAGGAGGATTCGCGTACAATTTTCGCGATCTCTATTAATAGATTATCGGAGATTGGATGACGAGTAGGAGGGAAAAAAAACAAAGTGGCCAGGTAAAAATTGCAAGGAGCCGGCCGATCGATCTCGCCGCTATCCACGGTTTGTTGGTGCAAATATCGTGCCGTCTAAGAACGAGTCGAAGGCAACTTTCGCCCTCCAAGGCTGAGAAGATTCCTCGTCGCGAGCTCACCGCGTGTAATAGAGACGCGGATGGTCATTGAAAAACGGAATGGCACTCGCCTGTGACGAAACTCTCTCGATTGATTCCTATTTACAAGGCAGAAGATGAATGTTACAGCTTGCCGAGATCTAAATCGACACCAGCAGGAGTACAACCACTGCAACTTAATTGCAAAATGCGAAACCTAAATGGAAAAACTTCAAGATATACCCTATATATCGTATATCTTTAATTGACCTCGTATTTGGAGGCAGGTGGTAAATGGTTTCATCTCTTTCTACATGATCATCAATGTTTCATCTTTTTCATCACGAGTTATGTGTTATGATGCATCAATTACGAAATATGAAAACTTGACAAAGAACTTGGGGATATATGTATATTGACTTCAGTAGACACAGTGAGTGTGCAATTTGAAACAAAAATTTGAGACAATCAATTATATCATAAATATGTACCATAACTCGTATAAATTGAATTAAATTAATTATAATAAAATAAATTAAATTAATTATAATAATATATATATAATATTATATATAATATTATATTAATAATGTATATATATAATATTATAATTAGAAGAATACTTAATTATTGATAGCTATAAGTATAATTACAAGTATATTATAATTATATTATTAATAGGTATGAGTATAATTACAAGTATACTATAATTACAAATAATAATTTAAAAATGTAAAATTTAACCAGACATATATGTACATTGCATTATACACAGCATCGTACATGAATTGAAAGTGGACAAAATAGAAAATTTTTTTTTTCTGCTGTACATATAATGTGCGCCAAATTTTTAGGTCAAACTTCGTGATTTTGTAATTGATACGTGTATCACGATGCATATAAAAGATGAAATATTTATCTTCTGCTTGTAATTACAAGTCGAAAGTACGTAGGTATGTATATTCCATGTTGCGTAAGTCTCGCTTTATCGTCGACGACGTTCGTGAAACGTGCCGGAAACCTCGTCTGTTTCACGCAGGATAAACAGAATGCGAGGTGAATTGCGAAATTATCGATTGTCGAGGTACGACCTCGATCTTCAGCCCCGCTCCCCCTCCCCCTCTACCCGCCAGCGATTTCCCTTTATCTTTCGCTGAAACTCCGTTTCGGACGCCCCTCGATCGTTCCAGAAGAAGATTCTGTTGCACGCGGAACGAGAAATCGATCCGTCACTTGGAATGCGAGACGCAGAGCACTCCTTCGCGAGCGATCGAGGCTCGGTCTCGTGGACCGGCAAAGGGCACGAGACGACCGGTCGTCGTCGCGAACCGAACACGATTTCTGTGTCGTTTGAACACGCTCCGGTCGTCACCAGGGATGGGACCAAGTCTGACACGTGCTTACGAATTCAAATCAAGATAGCTACAAGCGAGTTTCGTTCTCTCCGTGGGTCTCGAAAGTGAATACATATATACGAGAGTATATAAATACACTCGAAAGTAAGTTATGAAAGTAAGTTATAAAAAATGTTTATCTAACTTGCAACGCGTTCGTTTTACACAAAGTTCTACAGGGTGGGAAAAAAATCACTTCCTACTAAAATAAATCCGTAATTCTTTTCGTCATATTTGGCTCTTTGTTTTCTGTGTTTTTATATCAAGTTCCTTTGTTCTTTCATACTTTCACTTTGAACTCGAGTTTAAAATTTAATAAAGTTAGTGTTTTCCTTGTGTTTTGATGTTTTATTGAAAAAAAAAAAAAAATAGGAAACCCTATAGTTTCGTAAGTAAACCCATAACCTTGCTTTTCCCGTAGGTATCGAATACGTGCGCACTAGACATGCGCATCTGACGCGGTAACATTTGAAAATCGCGAGAATGTAGAAGAACAAGAAGATGCTTCATAGAAATCGGAAAAATCTCCGTCGTCATTAAAAACCTGTCAATTTATTGTCTCTTTTATTAATTTACGTCACGTTAAGTTGCAGTGCATGTTTGAAACGATTTTAGTATTAAAAGAAGGCAACAGATTAAAGAACGAGACATACACGCTACATACACGCGTATTTGACAAGAATATAAAATTTGAAAATCCAGTATTTGAGTATACTTATTACTTATAAAAGTTGTTTAGAATTGCCAAAACGGTTAAAATAACCAACTTATAATTTTTCCTAGAAAAATTGTGTACTTTTAGAGATTTTAGTGATTTTTCATAAAATGTACAAATAGAAGCTCTTGTATTCTGTTACATCACAAAGTCTTCCTACTCTTCTTTTTTTATTTATTTATTTATTTTTTTAATGTTTCTGATGAAAATTTTACACGTTTTAATGTTGTTAGTAGCTATCTTATACTATTGGAAATATTTGTAAAGGGTTTGAATCTAACGACCGAAAGTTCAAACCCATTTGTAAGGCACTCGATCCCATCTCTAATCGACTTCAATCGCAAGCGACCAATTCGTCGAATGGCTGATTCATATCAGTATCTTGAACTTTAAACACTTTCGGTGCTACGATCTTATCGGCAATCATTTTTTCCAGGACCTGGCAACCTGTAGCCTCTGGCTGGTACCGCCGAATGATTTAATAGAAAGTGAACTTTTCACCGCTTCTCGACTTCGTAATCTATCGACAATTTATCATCCACGAGAGTTGAATAACAACATTCATTTGTCATCGTACGCAGGCATACTGGTCTCCAAAGATTGTCTAAGACTCGTCCACGTTCGCTCGAATTGCAATCGAAATTGCAAGCTACGAGATTATTAGTTATGGATAATTTTAACTCTCAAACATTCCAACCTGACTTAATCTAACCCTCAAACAGTGGAATAGTAAATGATTCACAATATTTCAAATAATTTTATTATCTAATCTAACTTAATCCTCATAATCAATCACAGTATCGTTATGTGTTAAGATAATTATGAATTCAAATAACTTTATTATTTAAATTCTACTTTAGTATCTCGCTGTTCACCTTATTTAATGTAGTACTTTCTAATTTTGATGTAACATTTTCTACGTAGTACTTTAATGTAGTAATTTTTATTTTGTGTTCTATGAAACATGAAATATGTGAAATAAAATTAAATAACCTAGCTCAAATTTCAATCGACTTGACAATACTAGGTTCATTTACAAGATCCCATA
>CAJDYZ010005527.1:2266-29022 GCA_903986555.1 Heterotrigona itama
GAAATGTTACCAACTTTACGAGAAAATTCATCATTGTTCATTAATGATCATGACGTCTATGCTATTTTTGCAACCAAGGAATAATCTGCACAAAAACAAACCAAAAGTTAGAACAAATATGTCAAATGAAAAAGATAAATATGTAAAAGTGAAACGATAATCAACTTCAAATTCTATTAAAAATGCATACGAGACAAAATATTCGATAACCGTAAGAGTGAACTATGATCAAAAAAATATCAGCAAAGTTTAGAAAAGCTTCAAAATCTTATTCGATTTAATTATCTTGATGCTCAATGAATCGTCAAACACACGTGCATTAATTAAGTGATATTATTAATAAAGTATAAATATATATAATATACAATATATATATAAAACAATGAGTTAATTAATTACAAAGTTACAACTGGTTAAAATTGAAATTAAATTTTGATATAAAATTATAAATAACTTTTAGCATAGTATGTTCAGTTTAAAAATTTATATGTTATTATTTCTTTAATTATTGAAAATTATGTGTAATAATTTGGTTAAACTTTACCTTGTTTGAAGTTGAAACCAAAAATGCACGTTTTATCTTAAAAATATGCAACACAAACACAAATGTAATAGCTATTGTTTTAAATTTTTACCTGAAAACTTCTGGATGATACTTCTATCTGAATGATTATTCTGGATAACACTTCCTTCTTTACAGACAAGGTGTGCTTCCTTCCGCCATTATTCCCGCTTTAAAATCGATCGTGAGAAATATCGATATTCGAGAATCGTAGGAAGTATATTACGTATTTCACCGTTGGGGCGCTGTAATCGCATTTTTCACACGAAAAACTTAGAAAAAAAATAAAAAACTTTAGTCTAACTCAAATATACATAATTCATGAGAAATTCCTAAAAAAGAACGAAAATATTCACACACTTCATGAAAAATAGTTTAAACTTAAGACATGAGAAAGTTTATTATATTAGGCAATAAAATTATTTTAACTATTAAATATATACATTCTTAATAAATTATTGTTAAATTTAGAATTGATATTGTTGAGAATTACGTAGTATATGAAATTAAAAAATTAACAAATGAGAGGAAATGTTACAACAGAAGTAAAAACATATTATACATAATATAATCATATTACAAAGTCACATTGTTACAGTTACTGTTAGAATTAAAATTAAATTTTAGTATAAAATTATAGATAACTTTTAGCATAGTTCTCTTTAAATGTTTATATGCCATTATTTCTTTAATTGTTGAAGATTATGTTTAAGAATTATTTGATTAAATTTTACTTTACTAGAGAACTAAAAATTATTACAGTTTTTCTGACTTCGATGAGCTCAAGTTAAAAAAAGAGAAGTGCAAGTTTTATTCACAACACAAATGTAAATGTAACAACTATTAATTTAAATTTGTACCTGATAATTTCTGAATAATAATTCTTTTCACCGCTTTCAGCCTAAAATTAACGTCTCTCCGTTACATTCGAATATTATGAACTGAAATTATAATTACATATTTCACTGTTGGCGCTGTAATCTTTTCCCTAGTTAAGACTATTTTAATTTTTTTAGAAATTGAGATTTTAGAATGTAGAATACGAAATTCTATATGCAATATCTGTTAATTTTTATTACAAATAGTTAAATAAATTATAAAACTTTTAAGAATAAATTACATATTAAATTTATATTTATGGTTCGTATACTATATACTATAATGTTAGTAACTTATTTGTTACCAATCTATCAATTCGTTAATAAAAAAATTATAGTGAAATAAAATATATAAAACATTATTTTATTTAAAAAATATTAATATTTTATATATTTTAAGTTAATATAATATTTTAAATTAAATTAATATTGATAATTCAAACAATACTGAAAATAAAATTCACTAAGCTACACATAAAGTCACTAGATTCTTCCAATAAATATCAACGTATCCATATAAAGTCGACAAAGTACATGTAAAGACAGTAAGGTTACTACTACTGTTGGCGTCATTTTAATGACATTTAAAGTATTTATTATTGTTGTAAATTAATATTAAAGCACTAAATTTTTCAATTCAAACGACTGTCATCTTAAATAAATTGAAGATTTCATATCAACTACATTATTATAATGAACAAACAAATATTTCTCATTGTTGTATTATTGACTATACTTGTTAATAAAGGTACAACAATAATTAATTTTGTTATTATTATGATTAATTCAGTTTCAGACATTATGTTCATAACGTATATTATATTTTAGGAGACACTTTATATTGCTACAGATGTAATAGTAATCAACCTGGGTGTGGCACTCCTTTGAATTGGCTGTGGTATTGGGGAGAAACTTGCCCAGAATATGATGATAAATGTATAAAAATTATTGAAAGAAGAGGAGGTAAATTTTTTTCATATGGATAGTTTATTCTTAGATATTAACTAATTTTTTAATTAATATATTGAATTTCTAAATGTATTTCAGCCAATACGATGATAACACGTGATTGTTTAAGTTCTGTACGTAACTTTAGAACAGATATTCCAGCTGATCGATATGAAGGTTGCCGACCAGCTGCAAAAGATGTTCGATTAGGACATTACGTAAATAATTCTATTTGGCAATTAGATATTCATAGAGACTATTATGATGAAGTAACATGGTGTTTCTGCTACTTTGATCATAGATGTAACACTGCAGATAATGTTACTATATCAGTATTATTGTTATTTATCAGTATTGCAATACTTCAGTTTGCAACATGAAACATTTATTAAATATTAAATGCTTACAGCATTAAATTTATTAGTTCTTTTTTGAAAAAAATTAAGTATATTTGCATTTGTATACAGTATATTTAAGTAGAATATTTTTGTATATAATGTAAATAATCATTTAAACATGAGAAGTAATTATTTTTACATAGAAAATGGTATAAAATGCTGTTCTATAAGAATGCAATCTATAGATGCAACAAGAACAATGCAATAAGAACAAATATTTATATATTTTAATATACAATAAGATTCCGTCCAGTTTTGAAAAGAATTATTTCTTATATTTAAGAATATAGTAATCTTAAAGACTAAATGTTTCCATCCATTTTTGAAAAAAAAATTAGTTTTATATTTTTATTAAATAACTTTATATAATAGTATATAATAGTATATAAGAGTATATAATTTTATACTTATATTAGATTTATACTTTTTATCACATACATGATGTATATTAATTGTATCTTTAATAAAATGAATATCTTATATTTTTGTTGTATGCCTATAAATTACCTACATATAAATTAAACCTTAAATATGATTTAAATTCAAGAAAAAGGGAAATTTAAAAACTCAAAATTATATAAAAATAATATTTTTATTGAAGAACACTTTATGATAGATGAATCTTAAATAATAAATGGAAATGTAACAAAAAATTTATTTTACAAACATAAATGAATACATGTATCTTGGTGATGTATACTTTTAAAATTGACTTAGCACTTATCTAATTAGCACTAATTATGATTATGGAAATAATAAGAAATTTGACAAATCTTTATTGTCTAATATAAAACAAACAAAAATATTTTAAGCTTATGTAAAAAGTAAAGTCACAAAATACTGTCAGAAAAATGAGTATATATTAGAATGCAATTAGTTTTGCATTAAACTGTCTTAAGCAGCTTTTACTGTTTGTTCTTGATTCCTCTGTGATATGGTGTTCTTCTGAATTTCCTTCTGTTCTTCAACTGGTTTTGAATCATCTTTCAAGGCTGGTTGTCCTGTAGTTAGAATCTTAATGATTCTTTCATTCTTTGTCTCTGGAGTTTGCTTTCTTGGTGCAGTGATCATTAAAACTCCATCAAAAGACAAACTTGACTTTAATTGATCGATATCACATTGTTCTGGCACAATGTATTTTCGTACAAATTGCCTAGAGATGAATCCATGCTCATCTTGTCTTTCTTCGTGTTTACCCTCAACCACTACGTTTCCCACAACTTTCACTGTTACTTCTTCTAGAGCAAATTGTTGGATATCCAATGTAATCCAATGTTGGATCCAATGTAACTTGAAATTTATTTTTATCAGCTTGTACAGTAGATACTCCACTGTTTTTACAATTCACAGCTCTTTCATAAGGCTGGAATCTTTGAAGACTATGGCGTCGAGGTCTTACTACCAAAATATCAGCATCGTAGGGAACCAATGATGTTGGCAGATCATCAGAATTCAATGAAAGTCCAAAATGTTGGTCGAAAAGGCGATGGGGTCTTTCTAAATCCTCCCACCAACTGGAAAATAGCATTGGTAGCAGAGATATTGTTGCACTTTTATTTTAACCTATCAAATAAAATATACATTTCAAGTAAAATAAATATTCTCGCTTATAATATTTGTTTTTTCACTTAAACTTTCACAATTGCATACACTTGTACTTCTTAAATACAATAAGAATTCTACACTAACTGTTATCAACGATTTATTTTGAATTCAATCGGAGTACTGCTACGCGGGTATATATTTGTTACGCATCGAAAATACAGTGGGGGTAACAGCGATCGAGAAACATATGGAATTTTCTAGAAATTGAATTTCCCAGGAAAAACAGAAAAATTAATGTTTATGGAAGCATAATTATTCAATATACGTAACATTTGATCAAATAATATAAGAAATATTTAAAATTATTACTCCATTAGCTCAAAAAGGCGTGAATATTCGACTGCAATTTAAACGAGGAACTGTGTAATTTCGAATCTTCGCGTACCTTCTAGATTGATTGCAGATAAAATTTAATCTTACTGTGTATATATAAGCTTTTTAATTTATCATACAAAGCTATATTATACAAAAATAATACGTATTATAAGTGTTATCAAATATCATTCTGACAAATAATATAATTTCCGTACAATAATTTTAAATACTTAATTGTTTTATTTGAAAATTAATCGTTTTTTATATTCGAGTAGTTCAGTTCCAAAGGGAGGCAAATTTAAAAAGTTGTTCTATAACAAAATGTTTACAGAATAAGTAATAACTTTAATAAACCAAAAATTTAGAAAATTTATACTATGAATATATGAATGACATAAAAACATATTTCTTCTTTTAGAGACTTGTATATTTTAATACATAAATATATAAATTTTTCGATCTATGTATGATGTATAGAATGATCAATGCGTATGTAATTGGACGATTCTCGAAATCTCCTGAAACATCTGACCTGCGCAAGTTCACAGATAAATACGAGCGCTATAGAACACTACTGTCAGTGTATCGTCAGAAGCCAAGCAGTGAAGATTGCGAGTCCAAGTGAATTTTACGGAATTTCATCGAATAAAAGTTTTGATACATTTATCGTGGCAAAATGTCTTTGGTACCATTGCTGTTCTCTGACTGGTGGGAGACTTTAGATCGTCCGCATCGTCTCTTGGATCAGAATTTCGGACTGGGCCTCTACCCGGATCAATTACTAACACCAAGCCGGTTTGAATTGTATCTACCATCACGAAAAACAACTTCCTATCTCAACAGACCATGGGCTGAATTGCTACGTAATGAGAGAGGCAGCTCGACAGTCCAAGCAGACAAGGACAAATTCCAGGTCGTACTTGACGTTCAACAATTTGAACCAAACGAAATAGACGTTAAGGTCGTCGACAAATTTGTCGTCGTTACGGCGAAACACGAAGAAAAGCGGGACGAACATGGTTGGGTCTCTCGTCAATTCAGTAGAAAATATCTGATCCCAGAACAATGTGATCTTGATCAAGTGACATCGAAATTATCGTCGGATGGTGTTCTTACTATCAGTGCACCAAGGAAGGATCAACAAAATGCAGGAAATGAACGAGTGATCAAAATAGAACATACTGGTAAACCGGCAATTCAAATAAAGTCACCTAAGCAGCAACAGCAACAGCAACAGCAAAAGCAAACTGAAGAAAATGAAGAGAAGAAGTAAAAGTTCCAATGTATCTCTGTTATTTATTGCATCTCTGCCATTTAGAATGTATTCATGTATTTATCAATCAATTACAAAATTGTGTTGTAGTATTTATGTTATCAAAACTTAGTTATATTCATAATTATTACAAACAATTATTTAATTCGTGATATATGTTATTTTGATATAAATATTTAAGTAAATATATATATTTTCAGAATCTGTAAGATTTATGTACCACTTTTTTCTATTTTCCAATAAATTTATAGTAAATAATATCTATCTTGTGAATTTCACTCCGTAACTACCACTATCCCTCAGTTCTGAATTTAAAAATATTGTAACATTTTTATTTTCTGAAAAAATCTTTGGTTTCTTGTTTCTTCTTTCATTTCCATATCATGTATAATGTCTGAAATATTTCAATCATCTCACTAACTAATGTTTCACAAGAAATGACTGATAATAATACATAATTCACATTTTTTGCTCCTTTGACTTTATTTATTTAACAAATAAAGATTATAAAATATTTTTCATATCACTTAAAATTCTATATTACATTAAATGTAAAATTGTATCAATGTTTCTTTATTATGAAATCTTAAAATTTCTTACGTGATAAACTATATGTTTATTGATTCATAATTTGTAATCATCTAAAAAATATGTTTATTAATTCAATTTGTAATTATAATATTATTTTAACAACAAGAAAAGAAGCAATTTTTTCTGGAAAAAAAAATTATATCTTGTATTTTGTTTTTCTCAATATAAACAATTAAGGTTTTGTTAAATATAAAAAATATGTATATATAATGTTTATAATATCTATAATACACAAATTGACATGATAACGAAGCATAATATCAAAAAGTTTTTATGCATCAACTGAATATCTACTATGCAAAATTTATCCTTCTTTATTATCAAGATCAATTACTTCAAGAATGGTCAGAAAAATTAATTATATTGTTTAAAGGAATACGTATAACAAATGATACAGATAGTTAAAAAATATCACAGAATTTTTATATGTACATATTATTTATTCATATACACTCATCATATAATCCTCAAAGATACAAAAAAGGTAATTTTATAAATATATATGTACATGCTCACTAATAAAATGAAATACACATTATAATACACACTATAATAGAAACAAAATTTCTATTGATTTTGCTTTATTTTTTGAGATTCATCATCTTCCATCACCTTCCCTGTTTGTTCGACTTTAATTGTTTTTTCTCGTTTACTTTTTGCAACATCTGGTCTTAATGGTACTATTATTGTTAAAATACCATTCGAAGACAACGTACTTATAGCCTTTTCAGAATCATATTGATCTACTAAATATTTGCCGATGAAATGTCTAGAGATTAGACCTGCCTTCTTTTCATGTTTACCTGTAAAAATGACATTTTATATACCTCCTAGTATGCAACATTTAAAATCCAATAATAACAGAGTAATTGCAGTTAAGTTTGAAAGAATCATTAGCAATTGCACCATAAAAGAGAAATGCACAGTGTACGATATTTCTTTCAACATTTTCGATATTTGAAATATTAAAACGTATCTTATAGACACTTACACTCTACGACAATGAAATTGTCAACAACTTTTACATTAACTTCTTCTGGTTTGAATTGCTTTACGTCGAGAATTACTTGAAATCTGTTATCAGTTTTTATTATGGACAAACTGTATTCATCATTCTCTAGATAGAAACTATTTGGAAATGATTTAAATGCTTGTCTTTCAAACACCGATGAGAAAAGCTGATTCAGTCTGCCAAATTGACGATCCAGTCTGCCAAAATGCCGATCCAGTCTGCCAAATGGCCGATCCAGTCTGCTAAAATACCGATCCAGTAACCAGTGTTGACGTTCCAATGTCTTCCACCAATGGGAGAATAATCTTGGAATTAATGTCATTCCTCTTTTCATTTTTGAATGTTTTTATTTATTAATACTTTTGTAGAAATAGAATTAACTATGTTAATACAAAAACACGTGCGCACATCTTGTTTGATCTTTGTATACTGAAGCGCATGCCAGCAATCCAATGGTATATATAGTCAATTATATATAGTCAATATATATAGTCAATTGCAGCCTCAAATAGGTGAACACAACTGAAATGCATGAATCGAATTCTTCAGGAATCTTCTAACAAATTGTAAATTGATCAATATTTTCATAATAACATATGGTAATAAGTAATAACATATACTAGTCACTAACGAAAAATAAAATATTTTTGTATAAAATATTTTCGCGGAAAATAAATGGTAGATTTTACTTGGTTTATTTATTAAAATCGGGTAATATAATGTTCTCTAAAAATTTCCAGAATAATTTCATACTATTTGTTTAAAATTTTTTATAATGCATCAATCTTTAGTCAAGTTTAACATTATTACATCAGCTTTATGATCTCTATATGACATGTCTAAAAATGGAAATATTAATTAACGAACCGAATAATATGATAATGTATAATACATAGTTTATTATTTATACATATATAAATTTATGTATAATATAATATATGAATACATATAAAAATGCGATTATCATATCTATAATAAAATTTTATTAGGTAATATATTAATATTTAATGTTATCGTAATAAATTTCTTTTTATTACGCTCGTAAATAAATTATATTATTCGATATCTTTAAATTGATATCATTTAAATTTGATGATACATGACACGCCACTGTATGCTCGTATTGATTTTCTAGGCTCTGAAAGTAACACTGACACTGATCGTGATCCTGAATTCATATACCTCGTCGATGGCACAATGTTACGCAATGTTTTTATATAATACGTAAACATCATGGCATGCAATTTTATTTTTGGTACCATTGATAAAATTTCTAAAAACATATAGAAATGCTGATAAAAATTCTACTAACGTCTATTTAATAACTAATGTCTATCGTCCATATCATACATTGTATAATTGTTATAAAAAAAATATTTCATAGTTGATTAAATATCGAATTTAAAAAGAAAAAAACATTTATTTCATGTATTACATATGCTTTTTTGAAAAACGTTGTGGAACGTTCTAGATAGTTCGTGCGTTTGGAACTGAACGCAATGTGAATGAAACTGAGAAAGAGCAATGTGAATGAAATTGAGAAAGAGCAAGACAAAGATAGACAGAGATAATAAGATAGCATGATCGAGCATCACACCTGACTTATAAATATTACGGTCAAATAATTCGTACGTCAGCTTGTTTAATCAACTGTTGATTTAATTAACTATGCGTCGATATCTCTGTTTTTTAGCTCGGTAACTTCTCGAAAACTTACGATATAGACAATATCCCATCAACGATAACCAGCTCACATAAATAGCAGCTGTGGAGGGCAAAGTTTCAGTTCAGCTGCAGGCATTGTACGCATTACCAAAGGAAAGCATACTGCACTCTGTTTATACACGTGAATTTTCACAATTTTTTCAAATATTGAAAGACAAAAATCACCAAAGAGCGTAATCGATCGAGCCAGCAATGTCCTTGTTACCGTTGTTGTTCTCTGCTTGGTGGGCGGATTTGGACCGTCCACATCAACTCTGGGATCAAAATTTTGGAATGGAGCTTTATCCCGAACAATTAGTGTTACCAACCACGCTCGACAGAATATATCCAGGACTAGCGAATAAAGTTGCGTTGGATTTTTATTATCGACCATTGGCTGAGCTTATACGTCGACGTGGCGAAAGTGATACAACTATCACTACAGATAAAAACACGTTTAAGGTGATGCTCGACGTGCAGCAGTTCAAGCCTGAAGAGATTACCGTGAAACTTATTAATGGGTTCGTTGTGGTGGAAGCGAAACACGAAGAAAAGGAAGATCAGCACGGTTTGATTTCAAGACAATTTGTAAGGAGATACTTGCTACCTCAACGTGCGGATGAAGAGAAACTGTCGTCGAACATTTCCTCCGATGGCATATTGACGATCACGGCACCGTTGAAATCAACTGAAGAGAAGTCGAACGAGAGAACTATCAAAATTGAATTTACAGGCAAATTACCTGCCATTCGTACAACGACGGAAAAGACTGAAGACACCAAAAAGTCAATTTCCACGGAAGAGAATCTTGAGGAAACAACAGAGAATCCGACACAGGAGACCACCCCTGAGAAATAAGACTCCATTAATTATGATTTATACATACGTATAATTTTACGATTCCTTTCCCATGTTTTACCAATGATAGACTAATATTTATTTATTATAAATCCTTTTAATAAGAAACGCCATTGTAATTGTATTTCTTTTTTATAGCTTTTTAATAAAGCAAATTTTAATAAAATTTCTACGGTGCAATTTCTATAATCTCTATTTCGATTCTGTAATAAATGATTGAAAATTTTGGTTGGTTAAAATATTAGTATGAAGTTATTTCTCCATGAAATAGAATATTTCACGCAACAAACCAGCCTCATTATCTATCTTTATTTATTTTGTCTTTTATTCTTTAATTCAATTTTATTTGCATAAATGTATTTTTTTACTGAAATAATAGTAAAATTGTTCATAATAGAGAAGTACATTTGAAAATTATTACAAATCAATATATTTAATACTTTGAACATAGAATAATTTAAACTTGACTATTAACATTCAAAAGATACTGAATTCGAATCATTTATATATAATTATCTAGAAATTTCCTGAAGTTTCAAGAAATTTCGTTTTGCGCGTGCTTGCAAATTTTTCTTGAGCACGTCAGATTGGAGCGCTTCTCCTCGGTCACGTTAAGAAATATTGCAGTCTATCCAGAACCGTGATCACATTACTGTATCTGTTCTCGCGAAAAACCGAGGAACCATAATTAACTTGATTTATTTGAATCAGTCCGAAATCCACGGATAATCGAAATGTCTCTAGAGCAATTATTATTTTGTCCCAGTTGGTGGGAGAACCTGGAACGTGCCAATCGTATTTTGGATAAAAATCTGAATCCTGAAGTCGTCACCCCTGAAGTTCTAATTCCAAAAATCATGCAGATATACGATCTTCTATCGCATAGAACAGACTTGAAATCTCCTATGGAGTATTACAGACCGTGGGGTGAACTTTTACGTAAAGGTGAAAGTGGTGCATCAATTGTGGTGGCTGATAAAGACAAGTTTCGTGTGAATTTGGACGTACAGGAATTCAAGCCCGACGAAATCAGCGTTAAAGTCGTAGATCGTTTTGTCATCGTCGAAGCAAGTCACGAAGAGAAGAAGGACGAACACGGCTGGATCTCTAGACGATTCACGAGAAAATACATAATTCCAGAACAATGTGACATCGATCAAGTTTCCTCGAAACTTTCGTCGGACGGTGTTCTTTCGATTATCGTACCGCGCAAAGAAAAATTTGCTTCGGGAAATGAAAGGGTAATTAACATCGAGTGCACCGGCAAACCGTCTGTATGTGATATGCAAAACGAAGAGAATGAAGCGAAGGAGAAAGAGAAAGAGAAAGAAGGAGAAAAAGAGGAGGAAAACGAAGAAGAGGAGGAGGAGGAGGCAGAATAAAATTAAAATTTAAGACCGACTTTTATTATCTTATTATTCTACACTAGCTCCTATCGCGAATATTTATTTGATGTTTATATCAGCGAAACGTCTTGAACAAATTTAGATTTAGATTTACGTATTTTTCAAGCGTCTACATGTATATAATACGTACTATATTGATCTTATTAGATAAATAAGTGATATTTATTATTTCAAATAGCATTATTTTTTTATATGTAATAATCATATTACATATATAAGTATTGAAAATTAACATTCTGATACATGTAGTATACCTACTAATATGTTTCTTTTATTGTTTCATTTATCATATTTTTAATATATTCTGATTTAAATTATTTGAATGAATTTTCATTAAATTACTCGAATTAGTAAGCTGATCTATGTAACATATGTATAAAAATAATTGTATCTAACTTGAAAGCACGTACTTGATCTTGTAAGCGATCGATAATACCGAGATACTGAGATGTAATGTTTGATGTAATTTAGGTCTACATGCAATCAATCTAAGTAAAACAGAAGAAAATGTAAAGAAAGATTTTATTTTTATAGTACTTATTTCAAGAAAATTTTAATCAACTTTAAACACAGTATTATTACTAAAGGATATTTAATACATAACATGTAGTACTAATGTTAGATATATCGATATTAATATACTATAGAGGAATGATATACTATAGAATGAGGAATGATTGAACAATATTATTAATTTTGATTTATATATTCCTACTAAATAGTATTATATTTTTATAATTAGTAATTATATTACGTAAGTAGTGTATTGTAAACTATAGGTGTAAAAGAAAGCTAAGCTCTATGATAACAACTGATAATTTATTGTTAGCTGGCAATGCAACATTGTAACTATGAACGTATTGTATTTTACATTCCTCTATCTTCTTTATTGAATATATTGTAATTAAATAAAATAATTACACGAGACAAGCATTATTTTATATTTTTAATGTACCAAATTTTATTTAAATGATCTTGTAAATTAAATTAAAAATAATTGCATATGTTTTCAGGTAATTGTAATTATAAAATAAAACAATAAACGTATCATAGTTAATGCTTCTATTTTTTTTATATTAACGAATATCATACATGTAGCAATGGTGCATTTATTTAAAACTTTATAACTTTTTACAAAACTTATTACGCGCATCTAGTATGTACGTTTAAATATAAATGACTCATATTTTAGCTTAATCTCTGAAAATCTCTAAAAAGTTTGAAGTCATGATTAATTGTGAAATCATGACAAAGTATTATGATTCATAACAAAGTACTCGTATATTGCGTGATATATTCGAAAAATTTCATAAAATTTCATTCAAGTTTTATCGAATTTTACTTTAAATTCTCTATATTAAAAATCAATATATAGTATATATATATGTATATTACGGCTTTTGGACGCACAGAACGTTCAAGCTATGTTTATATCATATTGCGCAAGTCCACTGCACACAGAACTGATCTGTGATACGAAAACGATGGTTGTGTTCAAGGACAGCCCTAGTATTTTCCAGAGTCTTCTTGAATGCGCGATAGTAATATCCCCACCATTTTACCTAGTGCACAAGGAATATATATAAAGAGAATTGCGTGGTTGTCGCCGGTCGATTCATGTGTGAACAACAGAACAGTATGGCCGAATAATCAGTTACTCGAAATAAATCAATAATTGATATTTATTGCATTGCATATTAATTTCATACTAATTTGAATTAGTTATATACGAAAAGTGCGAGAACATTCTCGAATCGGTTCACACGGTGCGAGTTTATATTGAAATAATTAGGCAATGTCGCTAATACCGATGTTATTCTCTGACTGGTGGGAAGATTTGGACCGACCTCATCGCCTTTGGGATCAACATTTTGGCACAACCATAGATCCAGATGATCTCCCCAATGATCTTGATGCGGATGTTTTAGTCTATCGGCCACACAGACGTGGCAGAAGACATCATCATCATCATCCATTCTTAAAGAATTTAAACAAAAGGCATGGACGCGGTGTGTCAATTGTGCAAGCTGATAAGGATAAATTTCAAGTAACGTTGGATGTGTCACAGTTTACACCAGAAGAAGTTAATGTTAAAGTGGTGGATCAGAAAATTGTCGTCGAAGCTAAACATGATGAAAGAAAGGACGAACATGGCTGGATATCCAGACAATTTGTCAGAAAATATATGGTACCATCGCAATGTGATGTCGACCAAGTAGAATCACATTTGTCATCAGATGGGATCTTATCTATTTCGGCACCTAGAAAACAGCCTTTACAATCTGAATCAAACGAAAGAATTATAAACATACAGTACACAGGTGAACCAGCTTTAACCAGTCAGGATGATAATACGAATTCATCAGAATCGCAAAGGGAACAGCAAACACCACAACGAATGCAGCAGCAACAATCACAACAATCACAACAGCCACAACAGTCACAACAGCAACGTGGCAGAAAAGGCAATATCAAAGCTGCATGAATCATCTTCATTTATCGATTTCATTTTTTTTTTTTTTTAAATCAATGCTAGAAATATAATTTAAAGTATTATAAATGTTATGAAAGTTGCTTATAAAAATTATATAAGAAAAAGAAATTTTGTATTATCATCTTTTTAAAGAAATAAACTATATTTTTTGATTTAAATAACGCTAGTTTTTTAATTCACCTCTCTCTTTTTTAAATGAGTTTATATATATATACAATATATAATAATACAAATAGTTAAATGTGTTATATATACAATATATAATAATACAAATAGTTTAAATGTGTAATAAATTTTTAAAAAGACGTGCAATATTAAATAATGCTATTTAAAAAATCATATAGCAAATTAGCCAATATTAAATGTTCAACTGAATTTTTTGTAATTAAATGTTAATTATATAATTACTGATAATATGTTATAATATAATATGATGTATGAGATGTTAATTGTATTATTATTAACAATATTTATAAATATATTTTAATCAATAAATTTCTTTAGATTCATTTTTAATAGTGATAAGTAATATACATATAACATATTAAATAAATAATACTTAAGACTATAAAACTTTTAATTTCATTTATCTTGATATTCCCAAAATATATATATCTCTCACTTAAATTGAAAAATTATTTTTATGTAGAATCTCTAAAAAAGACGACTATTATTAATCGATTATTACTTAAAAATAATGTAATTTATAATTGGAAACGTCTAGAATTTTTTTAGAATATACTGACCTGTGATAAACTACAATTAGGCTAGCAGCCAACACATATAAGTTCGCAGCTTAGAAGCACCAACAGGCACTGATTTTGTATGGTACAAAAATAGACTGCACACACGTAGGAAATGCGAAGTTTATGCCAAATATATTATATTAGTGGTGTACATTTTGTATAGAATTTTGTCATATTCAAGGCAAAAAGCTCTTTTTTTTTTGAAAGAAGAAATGTCAATATTGTTCAAGTACTATTTCCATATTTCAAATTTGAATTATTTTAATTATTTTAATTGATTAACAATAACGTTTTATAAATTACTACGTTTATAAAATAATACACAAAATAATATTCATCAATTGAAATAACAATACAGATTTATTATGACATATATTATATTTACAAACTATGTAATATAATTGTAGTATAGACTGCTAAAGTGTCAAGGTTATTCATATGTACGTTTTCAGAAGATATTTATATTAAGATTACAGGAATATTTTTTACTTTCAAGATTGAAAAACAACGGATTAAATTTAAAATTAAACTGATTTAATCGTTAATATTGTACTTTTAATAATAATGACAAAATTCTGATAATCTACTTTTTAATATTTATAAATTTCAATGGATTTCGATAATTTTTTATGGATTATTTTTTCATGTTATTAAAACTTTTCATATCTTTTTTACAACGTAATAGATACGTGACTGGAGACACGCCTAAAGTGCAATTTTTAGTTTGGAATGTTATCTTGGCAAGTATTATTCAATTATAAAAACGCGTATTAAATCCACATGTGCACTCGATGCGATTATTGATAGAGAAATCTAGAAGAATGTATTTCTAGATAAATTTAGAAGAACTTTGTGAAAAATCAAAATTTTGCTATTAATAGGTATAGTAATTTCCGATGAATAACCTTTATTCAAACAGCATATATAGTTTTCTGGCACAAAATTGCATTTGCGTAAAACATACAACAACAAAATTAATGTTATTAATTGTACTTATAAGTATAACGTTATTGTGAAATCGTACAATTTATTAAATAATCAATAAATCGACAATACGTCACTTGCGATTTATATCGATAACAATGAAGTTTAAAAAAGTAATTTAAAAAATTAAATTGATTAGAAAATTAATCAATTTTATTTTTTAGTTTTGTGTTTTAATGCAAACTAATTTTGTGAAAATTCGATTATTACGATAAAAGTATTATAGAAATAATATTTACACATTTGACAGTGTAGAAAGTTTTGTGTAATTAAAGGTTATAATGATAAAATATTCGTATAGTATTTCTTTGTGAAGTAAAATAATTTAGAAATGATATAAGCTTGCGTAAATAAAAACGTATAGATATGTATAAACAAAAACTGATTTTATTTCTATTAATACACCAAGTGTATCATGGTTATGTGGTAAGAGGTAAGAAATTCTTTTTATTTACATCTATGCTTACAATTTAAAATTATTATGTTATTTTAAGCTATAAATACCTGTGAATAATGTACAGAAGCGAAAATATCTTCGTGAATAAACAAAATACGAAATTTTTCGACAATGTTCTCGAAATCAGAATATTCTAGACGCTCTATCTGCTGACAGCTAAAGCAGATATAAATGCGCGCGCTGCGAAGCACAGCAACAGTATACTGCAAATGTTTGAATTACGAACATCAAGAGCGAATCTTGCTTCGTACATTATCTTCAAGGAAATCTTGTTAAAATCTTGTTAAGTACATTATTTAACGTATCAAACGCCAATTGACCGAGTCAAAATGTCTCTGATTCCGTTGCTGTTCTCCGAGTGTTTGGAAAACCTGGACCGTCCGCACCGACTTCTTGATCAGAACTTTGGTTTGGGATTGTCTCCTGAGCAATTATTAAATCCCAATATCCTCGATCAATACATCTTGCCTAGCCGAGATCGAAGACTGAGAAACCCACTGATCTACTACAGACCATGGGGTGAACTTTTACGGAAAAACGAAGGAGGAGGCACGTCTACGGTAAAAGCGGATAAGGATAAGTTCCAAGTAATCCTAGATGTTCAGCAGTTCAAACCAGAGGAAATCAACGTCAAGATCGTCGACAAATACGTGGTTGTCGAGGGTAAACACGAAGAGAAACAAGACGAGCACGGTTGGATTTCAAGACAGTTCACCAGGAGATACATGATTCCTGAGCAATGTGATATCGATCAAGTAACGTCTAGTTTATCGTCCGACGGTGTACTTAACATCATCGCTCCTAGAAAGGACAAACCGAAGGTCCAGAACGAAAGAACAATTACGATCGAAAAAACGGGCAAACCGGCGTTGAAGGAAACAGAGGAAAAAACGGAGGAGAAGAAGGAAAAAGAAAAGGAAGAAAGGGAAGAAAAGAAGGAATAAAATTAACGCCTAGAAATGCATTAAATTATTGATATATCCAACATTATATTCCTGTTTCTTTTTTAATTAATTGCTTTAATCAAAATATGTCAAAACGTGTAATTTGATTTTTGTAATATAGTTTAAGAATTTTTTAAAAATAAAATGTTTATTAAAATATAATTTGAAGCTTTTGTATATATCTTTTGTCTATATTTTACCTTTTGTTTCTAGAACATTTGAAAACAATATGATTGAAGTATTCATGTACCTAATTATTCAAAAAGATTATTTCAGTTTAAATACTTTAATTTATGGATATTCATATTATGCATTGAAAATTTGTTCCTAAAATAATTTATATAATAAAAAATTAAAAGTTCTTATTCATAACATAATTATAAAAATTATATAGTTATAATAGAAGTTATATGTTTGGAAATGATCCATGATATTATAACCATTGTAAATAGAAATATAATTTTCGATAAATAAAACTCAATAAAAAAAATATAAAAAAATAAATTACATATATAAAAATAATTTTTATGTTACATTCAGATGTTAATCTATATGTAAAATGTTTTAATATAAATAAAATGTCAAATAATGAAAGCAAATTCTAATTCTTATTTAAAGTTTTAGCCAATAAATTGAAATATTATATTATATATAATATTAATTTATAATTTATTTATTGCTAACCCACCACTTTGTTTTTTTAAATACATAGTTTCATATATACAGTTAATGTAAAACTAACTGAAATGATTTAAATATTTTATCTCAGAGTATTATAATGTTTAAGATTGTAAAGATATAAACAAAACTTGTAATTAATGTTCATCAAGTTATAAATTATTATTCTGTCCATCAAGTTATAAATTAGATTGTATGAAATTTAATATTATTATTGGCATAAGTAAACGAATGAATCACATCAATATCATACTTCATATTATTTTTACAAATGCAAAATATATATGGACAAATTCAATATAAATGTATCCTATTTATTATTTCATTCGTTGTACAATTTGAGATAAAATATTTTTTATCTTAATGTATTTTTGACAAAACAATATGATTACGGATTATTTTAAATTGACGAAATTTTCACTCTGTACTAATTATTGTAACATATTTTTTTTATCAATTTACATTACTTAATTATTGTCAATTGAAAATTGAATCTTCGGATTGACGTTAAACATTTCTCTCGTAAGCACCATAAAATATTACGTTTTATTACTATTTATTATTTTTTATTACTTATTTTTATTAGATTTTATCAAGTAAAACTTTTTACAAATATTTAGGTTATTTCCTTTATGTTGAAAAATCGACGTTAGGGAAGCAATACGTTATTACAATTAACAATTCATTGACAAAATTTATTATAAATATCGTTTTTTTCTCTTATAAAAGCACGGTAAAATTAATTTCATAATCATTACTCACTTTACTCTTATTAATTGAAATTCAACAAACATATTTCCCTTAAACATTGCTTTCCACTACAGTCTTACAATTTACAAAGAAAAATATATAGGAATTAATATCAGCTGTCCTTCAGTACTTCTTTTAAAATAGATCCTGTATTTCTGGCTGGAATAAAGTCTGGAAATGTTGGTAAATTTACATTGGAAAGTAACGAAGTAGATTGTGTCGACGACGTAGAGTGTTGTCTACTGTGTCCAGGTCGTGGCAACGGCTAGAAAAGAATAATATTCCGTATTACTCGTATTGATAAACATCAATAAATAAATAAATAAATAAATAAATAACTACAGATCAATATTCTTACCGATGTTTGAATTGGTAATGCTGGTAATTGTGGCTTAGGTTTTGATTCGTTTTCTAGAAATCTAATGAATGCTGCTGACAATGACGCCTCCTGATCCTGGATAACAGAATTATTATTTATATAGCGTATTTTATGTTTTTATAAGAATATTTATATAATTTATATATATAATTAATATTTATATAATTTATATAATATTTATATTTCGCGCGCGTGTGTTCTAGTTCATATGAGCGAAGTAATATATATATGATCGATATGCATATCGATATACGTATACACTAGCATCACTCATTCGATATCTCGTACTAGACGTTTGTAAGGCCCGCGAACGTGCGTGCGTGGAGTGGAGAATAGTTTAATTAAGTTTATTTTAATCTGTTTGCTAATAAGTAATATTAGTATTACATTGTGCAGTAAATAATTGTGCGTGTTGTTACGAGAGAAATATTAATTTACCTTGTTAGGAACGATAGATCCGCCGCTTAAACGAGAAAACCAACTATTTTGCCCGACTACGTTGTTCAATCCCGCTTTATCCTTCTCCATTTCGTTGAAATCCAAAACCGTGGAGAACACTCTAAGGACTGAAGATTTATCTGCTGCCGACGAAGACAGGTAACCCAATAAAAGATTTTTAACGAGAGTTCTGAAAAGAATGAATGTCGTTTTTCAATAATTTTTGATAATTTTAATACAATAAAAAAATAGAAAAATTTAAGGATATAGCTAAAATTAAGAGTAGTAATTCTCTCTAGGAATAATGTTTATAAATGTATGAAACAGATATTAACTTATCAACTTTTCCCTCTCCACTTTGTTGTGCCTCTTCTATTCTGCGATCAGCAGTATTTACAAGATTTGTTAACCGGTCCACTAGAAATATATGATAAAACCATGTAAAAAGAGGGATAATAGAAACAAGATCAGTAAATATTAGAAAATAATTTTTACACTGGTCTGAGTCAGTGATATTCTTAAACCGAATAAATATTCTTAAACTGTAATTTGAGACAGTAGAATTATTAACTGTTTAAGGAAAAGTTTAGCATGTTGGATGTTTCATTTCTATACATGTGCATTCCAGCGTTGTAAAGTTGGCGGATTTGAAGGTTGAAAAGACATGAGCGTAAGTATAACACAAGTACTGGTTGTCTGAATATCACACCAGTACCTGATGTAATACTCACACCCATGTCTTAGTTGCTCATGCTGCATTCTTCACTTATCATGCTATACTAGCAAACTATGACACATGCCACTAGAAGTAAGAAAAGCTATATTAATATAGTAATAAGTACTTTAGTATGTTACAATACATATTACAATACATTACAATAGCTATTTTAATATAGTTCTTTATAAACAAAGTCATGTACTTCATCTTACAAATTAATATTTGCAATAGCTACATAATCATAAAATAATTTCATTTACATAAATTATGATACTAGCACAAATAAAGATATAGATTTTAGTTCAGAGGGAGTTTACTCTTAGAAAAATTAAATAAATTATAACTCTAACAATATTAATGATTGGAGATAAAACAAAATAAAAAATGTACATCATAGATAGCAGAATGAAAACCTTCAATAACATTTCATCCTTGTAGGATAATGGTAACGGGTGGGAAACCCCACGAGGTAATATGAGCTTTTACAATTCACACGCTCACAGTTACCGCATGAGATTACCCACGCTAACGCTACCAGCTTTTATACACATCTGCTTATGTATTACATATTATTTTGATACATGTATTTATAACTAAATTTATCTGTGATGTATTTGAATACTAAACTTAACTTTCAAGTTCTATAGAAAACTACAGAAATACATAGCTTATGAATAATATAATTATAGCAGATATTATTTAAGTAACATCATTATACATTACTATTATAACTTATAGTATAATAGTTATAATAGTATTATAAATTTATGGTTGTTAAGCATTTTTCTCTTGAGAAATAAGAAATCTCACAATACATAATTACGGTTTTCGTACTATCAACATTCCAATTGTATCAATTGGAAGAACAAATTATCTATTTTACACAAATTATAAATTATATATATATGTGTTTAACAATATTGATAGATTCTTGATGACACAAACTAAGTTAAAAAACATAATTTATACATAAAGGAAAAAAACCATATAATAAAATTTTTTGCTTTTGTGCCCCTGCTATCTAACAATATTTTATGTTAGTAAGTAGGGATTTATATGTAGAAAAACAGGAGAAAATAGTACCAGCACCAGTGGCAATGCATGAGCCAACAAAGATGTGATTTAGTGCGCTAAGGCGATTGTCCAGTTCGTAGCCGGATACCAGCAAGAATCCTGGGCTATTGTCGAAATCCCAGAATTACCAGCTGATATTTGACTACATCACCGGATAGTTTACGTGTTTGCTTTTTGCAGATTAGTCACAGGTCACACTCAAACTGATGATAATAGTGTAGTATTTAACCATTTCACCAGTGCATAAATTATAATTAGAACATATGTGATATTTTGTGTATAGGCAAGTTATTATAGCATCAAATATTCTTTTGCATAAATTTACCGCATGTGCTTTTCTATTTTGCATAAAAAGGAAATTTTAAGTGAGTGAGTATGTGAACCAACATATTCTTGACCTCAAACATTAATAGTTAACAGATTTTCATTTTATTTTGTTATTTCAATATTAATATTTTTTTTATATTCTTCATTGCATATGGTCAATAATGATACACAATTTAGGCAATTACATATCTATCATCTTGTATATTAGTAAAAAATTAGAACAAATAAAGTTAATTTAAATACAATGCATTTCATAAGATTTAATCTTAGATACAATATACTTCATAAAATTCAAATCATATGAGAATAATTCATTCATAAAAATTGAAATGTAAATCTTCAAAATGAAAATAATAAAAAAAATAAAGTACTTCATATAAAAAAGATTAATACATGAATTGCTGAATTATTCTCAATATGAAAATTTTTAATATTGATATTACATAACAATTTATATTGAAAATTTTAATAATTAGATAATATCAAGCTTTATTTTACCTAAGAAATTAGATACCTGAAACTTTATTTTATAAATTGCACATAAAAATCCCGGACATTTGTAGTCCACACCAAAGAAGCACATGTGTGTATTATTTACTTATGTTTAACAATAATTTTTGAAGATCATATTAATTGACATATTTATTACATAATTAATTACGTCAAATGTATGTATGTCGATTTTTCATGAATTTGGGAACAGAAATTTTCTTTGTGAACGTATAAATATATCGTGTGAATTTGCTATCGATAAATAATGATTGAAGAATAATTGCAAAGAAATGCTAAATCATGCGAAATGTAAAAGAAACAAGATGCAGGCAAATGTAATACTTTATAATAATAATAGAATTGAATACCTTCTTCGCTCAGCTGTTCGATACGTTCTGTTTTTTTATCGAGTTGTTCGCTTAATCTGGAGGCTGCTTGTAAGCATTCTTTAGCTTCAGCTAATTGTTCCTATTAACAATTATTTAAAAATTATATGTCTGCCCATTAACTATTAAACAAACAATACGCAATTAATATATAAATATACCTTAAGAATTGCTACATCATTGGCCAACTCCTCTTGTTTTTTATGGGATTCGTTTAATTTAAATTGAATTCTCTCAGTCGCCGCTAGGATATCTTTTTCCTTATCTAAAAATTATAGATACAAATTATTATCAACTAATCGAGTTCCAGTTATTATTAGCAACTGTAAGAACTGATAATTCTTAAATATTTTAAGTCACCTCGTTGGAATTGTTCCAAGACAATCTGCAAGTTAGTTAAGGATGCAGTCTGTGACAAGATTTTATCTTCAGCGGTAGATAACTTGTTCTGTATATCGTCCCTCTGTTGAATAATCAATGCTATTTGTTGCTGCAACGTTTCCACTTGTTGATTCGCTCTTATACTTGCGGATGTGTACGCGTTTGAACTGCTCTTTACTTTTTCTTCAGCCTGCTGTAGTTTCGCTTCTAATTCTTTTCGCGCTTCCTCCGCAAGTAATGCATCTTCCGTGTAGCTCGATTCCATTTCGACCAAATGTGTTCGTAATCTTTCTAACTCCTTCGCGGCATTCGCTTCCTTGCTTTGGCTTTCATTAAGTTGATTCTGCAACATTCTGTTGTTCGACTGCTCCTGAATTAATGCTGCCTCTAACGCGTTACACTTTTCACTGACGATCGCAATTTCCGCTGCTAGCGTTGAGTGTTCGCCGATACCACATGTCACAGTTTCTTTACTCTGGCTTTCATTAAGTTGATGCTGTAATATTCTATTATTCGATTGCTCCTGAATTAACGCTGCCTTGAACGCGTTACACTTCTCCATGAGGATCACAATATTCTCTGTTAACGTTGAGTGTTCCGCGATGCTACATGTCAAAGTTTCTTTACTTTGACTTTTATTAAGTTGATCCTGCAACAGTGTACTGTTCGACTGTTCTTGAATTAGTGCTCTTTTTAACGCGTCACATTTTTCAGTGACAGTCGCAATTTCTGCCGCGAGAGTTGAATGCTCGACGACACTGCAAGTTTCCTTGCTGTTTGATTCTTCGACATTTCTCAAATGTTGCTGCATTGCCTCTAACTCGTTCTTTATTGACAGAAGTTGAGTATCTTTCTCCTTCAATTCGGATAGATCACGACTTTTCTCTGTTAGCAAATTTTGAACCTGCAATGTTTGCTCATTCAAGAGGTACGACAACCTTTGAATTTCGCCGTGATATTGCACGTTTTCATTGTGCTTGCTCGTTACAAGTTTCACGAGTTCATCCCTTTCGTTCTTTATATATGCAAAATGATCTGACATCTCCTTATCGGTCTCGATAAGATGGAGTGTATTTTTCAGACTACTAATTTCCTCGTCTTTTTCTCTGATAAGATGAGATAGACTTTCTATCGTTTCTTTGCTCATATCAGCTGATTCAGCGTTATTGACCATCAACTCTTGTAATTTCTTTTGCGAATCGAACATCTCTGCCATTAGTTTACCATTATCATTTTTCAGGATGTCGTTCTCTCGTGTCTTCTCCTCTAAAAGAGATACGAGTTGTTGCTTCTCGTTATCACAGACATTTTTGCTTTCATTTACACGATTTGACAAATCTCTTTTCTCCGCTTGTAAACACGCTACCATTTGCTCCAATTTTACACAGTTGTCCTTGGTTTCTTCGTATTGGATTTTCAGGGTTTTATTTTCTTCAGTCACGGTGGCGAAACTCTCTTGCAACTTTATAAATTCCCTTTCCCTTAAACGTAGCATTTCCATTTCATTCTCCATTTGAGCATAATCGCTTTGCACGGAACTTAATTTTCCAGTTAACTCGTTGAGCTTCGATTCATTAATCTTTAATTCTTCGTGTTTTTTAATTTCATTTTGCAAATTTTCGTTCTCCAATTGAAGCTTCTCAGCCATCTTATTCATCGACAAAAATTCGTTCTCCAATTTTGCATACCTTTCTTCCATCTCTCGCAATGATTCTCTAGTTTCGTTCAATATTTCTTCATTATTCGTTATTTTTTCCTTCAGCTCAGTCTGTTCCTGTTCCAGCAAAGACTTTTCTGTAGTTACTAGGTCTATTTTATCATTGGAATCGTCTTGTATGGCAGTTAACTGTTCCAACAACGAATCCTTCTCTTTCGTTAGATTTTCGTTCTCTTGATTCAGCTTTGCTATCACGCTTTCTTTCATCTCTATTTGATTCAACGCCTCGTCCAATTCCTTCCTCATGTTTAATATATCGTACTCCAAGTCATCTTTCTCGCGGTTGGTCTCCGTTAATTGCATCTGCAGATCTTTCAACGTGTCGTTATTCCCCGTCTCTGAATTACTTTCACGCCACTGCGACAACTCTATCTCCAACTGTTCGTTCCTCCCAGACAGTTCTTCGTTCTCCCGTTGAATTTCGTCCTTCGAATCTCGCAACAGCGTCAAACTGTTCTCTAATTGTTTCACGTTAGAAATAGACGTTTTTAACTCCCGTCTCACATTCTCGAGATCGAGTTTCAGCTCCTCGGCGAACTCGATGTTCTCGTCCAGACCCTTGCATTTCTCCAATGACATCCTCAACTGTTCCTGTACATCCTTCTTCGCGTTCTCCAACAAATCGATCTTCTTCCGTAACTCATCGTTCTCGTCCAACGCCATGTGCAATCTTCGATTCAGGTTCTCCATCGTGTTGAACGTGTCCTCGATATCTTCCGGGATGTTTTCCAATTTCGACTGGTCTTGACTCTTTGATCGCGTTTCGTTTGGGCCCCGTATCATCGCATTTTTCTTTCTCAACCAGTTTTTCTTGCGCAACGCGGAATTCTCCACCTCGAGGCATTTCACCTTTTCTTGCAACGACTCGATCTCCCATTCCATCATGTCTTTCGTCCATTTCACGTCGATGTACTGCTGCGTCAGAGTTTCGAAAATCGACTCATCCGGCTCCATCTCCACGGAGAACCGTTCCAGAATGTACTTCACCTTCCTGGTTAGTTCGTCGCTTCTCTCGTCCTGGATATACTCGTCCACGCATTCGACACTGTCGGTGTGCACGGAACGATCGACAGTTTCTATTCGCGTCGGCATGCCGCACTCTCGGAGTTTACCCTCCAGTTGGATCACTTTGTCTTGAGCTTGATTGTAGTCCACGTAAAGCTGCTCGTAGGCATTTTGAAGGCACTGGTGTTTCCTTTCGATCTCCTCCTTCAGAGATAATAGCTTCTCTAAGGGTTGAGAGAAGAACGATCAATCATTCGTTTCAAAAGGAAAGCAAAAGAAAAACGTTAACGTTATCAAATCGAAGGATATACGCTCCCGACGATAAGTCACCAGACGCTTGTTCATTTTTGAATAAACAAATCATTACAAATGTGAACGTAATTCTGTCGTATGATTTTATTTATCTAGTTTAGAGAAGAAAATCAAATGAAAAATACTTATTTGATGAAAATTTAGTAGAAATGATTAATCATAAAATCCTGAGAGTCATTTAGTGAAAATCGAAGGAATTTTAAAAATAGAACAATAATTGAACATTTAACGAGTTAAAGCTTATGTGCATATACATCGAAACTCCGTGCAAATTATTTAAAGAATTTGAAAACAATAATGAGATTAAGATTATGATCCTTTGCGATCACATCTTAATTTTATTAACTATCCGGTGATTTATGGTCGAGACAGTGTGCATATATGAACACGCTTACGATTACCTATCGATTCTTCATGCTGTTGATCCAGTTCTTCGATATTGGCAAACAATCTCTTATTCTCTTCTTGCAACTCCTCAATCTTCTTGTGCAATTCTGACTCCCTATTGCTCGAGGTCTCGATAAATCCATCGTGTCGTATGTGATTCTCCGAACTCACGTCGAAATTAGGCTTCAACGCGACAGGCTCGTGGCTGGCGGGCCTCTTAAACTTTTCATCGAAGTCGGACTTTTCTTGCTTATTAGCCTCGCTATACTTCTCGTTCTCGGTTTCCAGCGCTTTTAGCGCGCCACGAACTAAATCCAGCTTCTCGAGGGAGTTCAATTTGGACAGCACCGTACGGAAATCATTGATCATCGCTGTTTCGTCCGATTGCACGCGTTTCGTGTTCCTCTCGGCTTCCCGGCTCTGGTTAACATAGTTTTGCTTTTTACCACGTGTCGTACGTCAAAAAAACGTCGAAATTTCGTAATATCGCGAAGCACAATTTTTTTTTTTTTTTTTTTTTTTTTTTTTTTTTTTTTA
>CAJDYZ010005527.1:40402-51419 GCA_903986555.1 Heterotrigona itama
AGTAGAACGAAGTTTCGTGAAATTACGCCAAGTCTTGCAGCTAATGTTGATACGTTTTGATAGTGAGACGGTGATAATGAGACTCAGGAAATGAATGCGTTATCAGAATTTGCAGAAGTTGTCGCGTACAAACTTCGAACGAGATTCACTCTACAATTTGTACAATTCGTGCAGCGTTACATAATTATTCGTATCAAGGTTACAATGTAGACCACATTGGTAACATTTGCACGAAAATGTTTATTAAATTATTCGTTCTGTGTATCTAGGATAAGATAAACTCTCCGAAGGAATTAACTTTGAAAATTAGAGATCTTCTTACTTTCCTACTTGATTTCAACAATTCGATTAGCCAGACTTCATTCGACAAAGGACGTAAGAGAGTTATTAAAATGAATTCTCAAACGAGCAAAGGTTGCACGAATTCATTCTAATTTTTTTCGAATGACGAATTTTGTATGCTGGTAAGAGATACGAGAATATAATTGTGGACAGGGCGATAAGGAATAAACTGATTACATCACAGTGGCTGTTTTGTTATTTCATTTGTAATCGTGTTCTCGTTTCAATATTTTCTAATTGGACAGACTAAAAGGTCGATATCCGCAATAAATTAAAGGAACGATATTTATCTATAAAAGCTATAGATTGATAGATAATTTTTAACGCCGGAATTAAATTCAGTATCGTGTCTTTATAATTTTCTAAAGAAATCCTATAAATTTACATCGATGCGTTTATAGAGATTCGAATGAAATCTCTCGTGAAAATAAACGAATAAATGCATATGTTGCATGCTCGTGTTGTAAATTTTTCTCTATCTCTTGCGCTTCAGTGCAATGAAGTTTCATTCGTTCATCGCCGATGTAGTTCCAGCGATTAACTGATCGAATAAAATCTAATTACAACGCGAAAAAAAAAATCTGTACAGTTCTTTCCTTTTTTTTATCGTGGCGATTTATCGCTAGAGTAGCAATTTATCTAGAAGCAAACGCAGAAATATGCCAAGATCGTGCACCGAAGGATTATAAACAAAGATATCCAGCGTGGAGAGTGAAAACCTTGTTTTATATGGACTGCCGATGTACTTCGAGGTTTCTAAATGGTAATTATAATCTTGCACAGATAAATGACGTCACGGAACTTCAAACATGGTGACAAATTATACGAGTGCCATTAAATGGATATTGATCACCGTGTTCGGAGCGAATCACATGTGACAAGGACACCTGTAGCCTAATCTATTTTTCAAACAGCGCTTACTTCTTTCTGTAAAAAGCTAAATGGACTTTATTTATAACACTGGTGGATATATCGATGACTTGCGTTTCTATTTTATCTATTCGATAAATGAGCTCTCTCAAAGGCCGAATTCGCCAATTCTATCTTCTATGAATTTCTTAATTTGATTACATGTACTAAATTATTGCGATATAAAATACAATTTAACAGACATCTATTTATTATTGGAAATTATTATATTAATATTTTAGAACGGCCAGGATAAAATGAACGTCATCGATAAATTTTAATTGTTAATTGATATCACTGAGCCAATTGGCTACTATAATACAGAGCTACGTATGTTAATTAATTTTCGCATTTTGCATTTTATTATTAATTTCAATCGCCGGCAATGGGAAGGTAATAAACAATAAATAAGTCATTTACGATTTTACACTACTTGAGCATTAAATAACAAAGGATACTTACATAATGTTACAAAAATGACAAATGCGCTTTCATTGCACTTTTATTGCAACGTAATATTTTATGAAAATGTTCCGTCTCATAAGTATAAAACATGTTGTCGATCGACACTTAACATATTAAAAAAAAAAAGAAGAAAAAGGAATAAGAAAGAAAAATTAATTTCGATAAGGAAGTACCTACGATACTCAGCTTCGTGTAATAAGAATCATCCTATTTCGAAATGGTTCACGTGTAACCAAGCCATCTTATCGAAGTAACGCTGTGGAACTACACGCTGCTGCAGGTACTGATAGCAACCGTGGGAAAGGAAGTTCCTATCGTTTTACTCGTAGAAATGTAGTTTAGGCCAATCTTAATCGGGAAGAACGCTTGCAGTTATCTCAATGAAATTAATTAAATTGACCAATTCGTTCAATCTGGAGAATCGATACGAGTGAAGAAATAATCCCCATTAATAATAATAAATAAATCATTTACAAACCATTCTGATTACACTTCGTATGCTACACGCTGTTCATGTTAACACTCTAGTTAAAAGATTCCGAGCATGTTAATATCTTGAAAAAAAAAAAAAAATAATAATAATAATGAGAATTTATCTCTTCTAGTGAATAAATATTTAAGTCTCACTCAACGTTTCGTCGATCTCAATATTCTATAATTGTTCGAATAACTTTCACGAGCAATTGTACGCGGACGAAGTCTTCGTGCAACGTTCTTGTTTCGCGACGTTTCGGAGCGGAGAACTCGCGAGAGAGGCGTTTGAACTACGACGTTTAGACCACGCAGATGCTACTCGATATTCCAACGTGAGCTATGTCAACACAGACTGTAATAAAACTTGCGTCACACCGTTTGCATGTGTCCACGAGCTTTGTTTTAATCGCGCGAAATTCCATTTGATCGTGAACGATCGAACGTCGAGGCAAGAATCGGCAGTTATGAAAACTGTCGTCGGATTTGCAGCCAGCTAGAAACTTACATATATATTTTCAATTATTGTTGGAGCATCTTCGTTCATCGACTGCAAAACAATTTGATATCGCCAAATCCAAGTAAAAAAATTGCCATAAATAAAGCTATTTTAACTTAAAATACAGAATAATACAAAAAAGCGAACGAAGTAAGAAAATTAAAAGTCACACAATAGAACACGTTCATTCAGAAAAGAAAAAAAAGAAAGAAAGAAATACGAACGAAACGAAGTGTCAGGATGTGGTTAAAAGTGTCAGGATGTGGCTTAAAAAGATCAGACGATTTCAGACGCTGCTAAATGTTGCAGTTACATTCTGTATATGTTCTAATTACTTTCGAAACGTTTACCAGTACTTTTCAAGAACAAAAATTTTAGTTAGAAATTAATGATCGTATTAATGATCGTCTTTATTAGTCACAATTACACTCCGGGACAAGAAGATGGCGCACTCTATATTTCTTTTTATATAAAGAGAGAATGCTTAGATTATTCATACATCAGAATTCTTATAATATTTAGCATGGATAATATTTAGGCATGGATATGTAGCATGTTGACTGTCATTTCCGAGAAACAATTTCTCAAAGAGATAGAAGAAAATATAAATATTGCGTAGCTCCGAGACGGATAAATTAGAACAAGTCGAATATTTACGTTCCTCGGAAGACACGTTAGAATAAGTCGAATATTACGCTCATTGTCAGTCGTATAGAAGCTATCGAAAGCTTCACACGTACGTACGAAATACAGTCGGTTAAGTGATCATTTGTGACAATGGATCGCCAGTAAGAGTTAAATCCAGCTGAAATACACACGATATTGAAATTAAACGAAGAACATTATTCCCTTTCTTCGAGAGAAATAACCAAACACAGTTAACAAAAGTCGTAAAGTAATAATGAATTTACTAAAACATCCCGATAATTATGGACAAAGAAAAAACTGTGGACGACCATAGTGTCTACGCAAACAACTCGATTGCGAGACAAAAAGCTGGACCTACGACAAATACTCGGAATGTTCAGCGTTTTTTAAAGAATTGCGAATACCTGAAACGACGAGAATTGCGACAAAGAGGCTGAAGCAAGAGCATGAGCTGTGCAATTTGCAGAGGAACATGCTTATATGAATAAGAAATGACGAAGATATGATATTTACCGATGAAAGGAGCTTCAATTTAGACGGACCTGATGGCCACCACTACTGTTATCACGATTTACGAAAGAAGCAACAACTTCTGAGTTGGCGATCCATGGAAGACAGCGGTATAACGATTTGGAGAGCAATACAACGATTGGTTGCTAAGGTAAGATGGAAATAAAATTTATTACGGGAAAATTAAACAGTAAAAAGTATATTGAAAGGACTGACGAACAAATTAACATGTATGCGTGATAACGTGCCTGGATTCACCGCGAAAGTAATAAAATGATACTTTCCAAACAAACAAACAAACAAACAAATTCGTGTTTTGGAATGGTTGGCTAAATCTCCATACTTAAATATTATAATAAATTGTTAGGGAAATTTGGCGAGGATCGTACATCAGAATGGAAGATAATTTGCAAATATTAACGAGTTAAAAGAATGTATTGTCGAGGAGTGGGAAGAATTAATTAAAAACCTACATAAATCTTTGCCGCAAGGGAAAAATGCATATAAGAAAGATTTTGCATCATATATTGTTTAATAAAACGAAATTTAATAATTTTTAGAGTCTGCTAGCTTTTTCTCCAATTAGGATATATTTATGACCGGATGATTTAGAATCGAACGTATTCCATTAATTTTATTAATTCGTGAAATTGTTATCGACTAAAGAAGAAGAAATTCAAAATGCTATCTCGAAGAACGAAAATCCATTCAATGTGAATTACAACCGGTTTTGATAATCGTACCTATCATTCATAATTAGAGCGTAATTATTGCTGTATCACTCGCTCGAGGATTAAGTAATCAACGCATTTTGTAATATGGGCGCAATTATGCGAAATGTGTACGAGTTTGCGCGTAACTGTGTGGCACTGTGTGCAATCAACGATTACCCGTTTACATACGCTTTCGTCTTTCATCTCACGCAAATCAATACCAACTATGAAACGCGAGATTTCGTTAATTGCATGCCTTATTCTCCTTTGCTTTTCCGCTGGAGTTCGTTTCTGCCTGGCAAACGTCAGCTCGGTCTGCGCTTCTGATTTACATTAGCTCACTTACGTCACGCACCATTCCTCACCTGATTCGCGAATAAAAATTACGATCCAAGGATCACAGTTTCATTTGCCGAGTTTTCTTTGAAACGTTTCGTCATTTAGTTAATACAACATATTCCTATCGATGTCTTGTCCTATTTTCTAGTAGCTGCAGTATTCGGAACAATCGCTTCTGTTTCTGATTCCTTAATTTTGGAATTGAATTTGGTGACTTGTGTTCAGTAGATTACGAGTACTTGTGGAATTTTATATTTTTATATATCGATTCGAGATGGAAACTACAATTTGCATTTACGCAATTAATTATGTTTTGAAAAAAAAAAAGGATAGAATATCATTCTACTAACTGAATGTTATAGTAAACACGATAGTTTCAATATTTTATATTACATTTACATGTTATGTGCATTCTGCAACTTCAAATTTCCCATAAATTTAAATATTCAATCACGTTATAGAATTACTCGTGTACGTAAAATAATTTAATATGAAAAGAAAAAAAAATACATTTATTAATAGACAGCGGATATTTATTTCTTTTATTAAATATTACAAATATTTTATTGGAATTTTATTTTATATATATATTAACGTACTATAAATTTTTAGAACCTTAAATTTCACAAAAATGTATAAACACTCATAAGTTATCATTCAATTTTAAAATTGAGGGATCCAAAAACAAATGAAAAATTCCTCGTTGCTCGGTCACTCTTTAATTATTGCACAAAAAAAAAAAATGTGATACATACTGTATAAATCGAAATTCGATACTTTTGTGCGAGTCCTATATTATTCGCGTCGAAGCATTTTCATTGGAATATAAGTTGAACGCGATACTGCGAATATTATACCTGTATCGAAATTTCCGATCGTTTATATTAAAAATTTTTATCATTTCACGCGTGTAATGTTTCTTTCGGACACATGTCTGCAAGTTATATATAACGAAACCAATTGAAAATTAAATTGTGCAGTCAATTAGTACCTATCGAATGATTATTTCTCGCGTAGCGTGATTGGAATAAAATCTAGGTCGAGGTTAGAAATTGCACTGCCATTGGAGTAAGCAATTATCTGTCGTGTGGGTTTCGAGTTAGATGAATATTAATACTAATTCGATTATTTTAATCAAAGATGCGTTAGCTGGGAGTTGCAGGCTAGTATTAAGAAGAGACTTGTACTATTTAAAAGCTAATACTCTTACACCGCAAATAATCTGAATTTTAATAACATAAAACATTATTATTATCAATCTCAACTTTGGAAAAATATTGCTACTTTATCGAACTATCCTCATACATGCAAAACGTCCATTCGAATGTATACCATGTGCCGTAAGAGTCGCGCTGTCAAGAGTTAAAAAACGCGAACGTTCGAGAAATCGCGAGCAATTTTGGTGTCAGCCCCGAAACTGAGACGCGGAATTCATGTGTCAGATAGGCAGACACATCACGGTTGGCAATTATATCGGACAGAAAGGGGGAGAAAATGGGAAAGAAAGGGAATTACCATCAGAACGGCAGAAGGACAAGCAACGCAAGGAGGTCACGATAAGAAGCGAGAGTATAACCAAAGGTTCTCTCGTTCCCTCCACCTAGATACGTCAGTCCAGGTATCAGGAATAACGAACGTTCGAGCATTCAACCACTCGGTGCATTGTTCGCACTGTAAATATTAGCCGTGGTCTCGAGCGTGGCTCGGGACATTTCTATCTGCTGGCGGCCTTTTGCGTAAACTTACTGAAAAAACCACGTTCTCTCGTTTAACCCTTACGCACACGATCAAAATGTTCACCATCGTTGACTAATCGAGAATCAACCGTTTTTCTATATATCCAGTTATAGTCTCTTGGTAAAATTTCTATTCAACAGTTCGTCGAATTTATTGGATTGTTACGTACGAAATAACGGATTTCACAAACGCGTAAAATTATTCAGAATTTCGTGATTGCTGTTAAGTAATATTCATCAGATGTCGACTTAAAGCTTGAAGCGCCTTAGTGAAATTTAATATGTTTGTAAGCTGTTTTGTCGATTGCTTTATTATAAAAGATATAAATTGTACATTAAAGCAAACGAGTGGATTTTTTTTATGAAGCTTGGAACTTTAATCCAAAACGAAGTAGAAGTTGTTTGTGACATTGATACAGGTTTAGGGAAAATAGAGACTCTGTAATTTAAGTGAAAAATTTACATTAAAAAAATACAAAGATAAACAACGAATAACCATAGATTGACTAAAGATTTTAACTATAAATATAATGCACGAAATGTAATTTCTAATTTAATTTACTCCGCGTGGTTCACTCGACTACTCCGGTTGTATTTAGTATCGCTGCAACTTAAATTTATTGACTGTTGACTTCAATGACGTGCCATTTCCAATTACCAATTTATCACTCGTTTCCATATTTTAATCAAAGTTAAAAGTGTTGCCACTGCAAATCGACGAGCGTTCGGATACTTATGAACGTGCAAGTACTCGGTTGTCTACGTAAGGATTAAAATGTATATCTGCTACGTGATTTAAACGAACAAACTCGACCAATGGCGAGTCGGGTAAACCGAATTGGTTAAACTCGCTCCTTTAATCTCTCGCTCTGTTTATCTTGACGATCAACTCTCACCTTTCAACAACTCGCGAATGAAACAGATATCGACAAAAGGGAGAGAGAGAGAGAGAGAGAGAGAGAGCACACTGATAGCGAAAACTTTTCACATTTACGTCAGCATTGTAACTCCATTGCATATTCGGATATAGGTGGAGTTAATCTTTTCCCGATCGCGGAGGAACGCGACGATAAAAAGGAATGGAAAGTTTAGGTATTTACGAAGTTGTTATTAGAATTGTTAAAAAAATGCAGATTTATGTAAAACCGGCGAGGGAGGGGGGCGCGGGTTTTGCGCGTTCGAACGGCAGCGACAAACCGCGGCACGAGGATTAACGCAGAACTTGCTGGCAGTCGCTGGTAAAAAGCGTGAAATCGCTGAAATTGAAAGGATAAGCGTAAAGCGGATTGCAAAATGAAGAGAATTTATCGACACTCACAATGCGGGTTGTTACTTTCCCCCGTTGAAAAACTATTCGCGTGTACGCGCGATGAAAAGGAAAAAGGCAAACAGCCCGAACGAATTAGCGGCGATGAACGTACATCGGGGCACGGTCGACGTGGAAGACGAGAGAAATATGTAATTTTCGAAAATTTAATATTTATCGTTGTTTGAGCTGGTCGTTAGTCGGCGACTAATTGCTCTTTAAATGGAACACAGCGATACATTTTACATAAGACGAATAATATGAATGCATTTTCGTCTAGATAATGTCCCCTCCGAGTACCGTGAAATCCGTTGCTCGTTCGCCGTTTATTTATGTTAATTGCATTATGTAACGCCTTATGTAAAAAAAAGAAAAAAAAACACAAAGCGATATAATTTTCGAAATTAAAGGCAGGCAGCAGAGAGGTGTATTATACCGACCGAAACAATGGATAACGGACACTAGAAGCTGCTCTGCTTTGGAGTATCGATCATATTGCGTTAAGCTCTTTAATTAAAATGTTGTCCGCGTGTGTGCGCGACCATTCTGCAGTCGTGGAATTTTGCTATCGTTTAAACACGTTTCGAAGGGATATTTTAATCCCTCAAGGAATCGTCGAATTTTCAGAAACTATGTTTAAAAAAAGAAACTTTTTTTTATTTTATTATTCCATTTTCTTATTTTATTAAGCGTTTGCAAGTTTGTACGAAGTGCTAGTTTCTGAGAGAGAATCTCTATTTTTCCATATACGGTAGAATTTCATTTGAGATATAAATTATAGTCGGTACTTGACTGAATGAACTCGTGCTGGTCGAAATCACTTATTCGAACCTGAATTCCTATCTATATGAATTCCAGACATAGATAGATTATTTGGTTTTTCGACAAGCTCACGAAGCATATGAACAGAATTATACAAATAAAATTTACCGTCTCGCGTAAACGTAATAACACACTTGAACCTTAAGAAGTTCATTTCAAAAACTTTCACCTCTATGAGAATAGATTCTACCAGCATCGATTACCGACTTTCAAAAATTCTCAACGTCATCTCTGAGCTTTCGAATATGTATCAGAGAATATCGTACCGCTATTTTTTTTTTTTTTTTTTCTTTTGAATTCTCGCGCAAGTACACAACGAAGGGGAACGAGGAATGCGATCGGAGTAAAATATCGCTGAAATGTATCATCTTTACGGCGAAAAATTCTCGCGCAGGAGGAGGTCAATTTTCAAGCAGGATACCGTGGAACGAACCGTTTCGCGAATTATCAAGTTTCGCTAGGTTATGAAACAGACTTAGCGCCTGGCGTAGCTGTGTGTGCGTACGATGTGTCCTCACTATTTCAAGTTAATATGCAGTGCTCTAATACTCTGGGAGGTACATTGTACCACCTGTACTGCTACGGACGTAATAATGTCGCGCGATGCCACTGACGTAACTCGATGGTGGCCATCATGCGCGCTTCTACAATTTAAATTAGTCGCAGGAGATGAGAATGAAAATAGGTTTGAACAGAATACAGTTGAGAATTCAATATCTGGAGTAGAATATAATATAGGATATAGTTTATATATATATATATTATAATATTATATTTTATATATTATAGTTTATATAAGTATATAATATTATAATATTATAAGTTTATTATATAGTGTAATATAATAATTAAAGTATTATAATATTATAAGTTTATTATATAGTGTAATATTATTATATAATATTAATTATAATATAACAATGATATAATTATTATGTAATAAAGTAATTAATTATATAAATTATAACAAACTGTATAATAAAAATATGATATAGTTTACAGTATAGTCAGATTGGAATACAATGTTATATTTAGAAATCTATTAGGATTTTGTAGAATATTGGGAATATTAGCAACTTCTGAGATATTGAATTAGCATCGCTTTCTCAAATTTCAACGTTTTCAGTAAGATTGAAAGATTTGAACGTCATCGAGTAAATTCTCCGATGAATCGTCTCGTAAAAAGGAATCTTTACGTTCACTCAACCCTTTCGCCAACACCAACGCCAACTTCTTTATAAACTCTTTACTCCAGAACGATCGCTTTGTACTTTTTATTCCACCTGTATTCACGCGATTATGTATTTGGTTAAATATAACTCGCCAACTTTCGAAAAACACGTTGTACGCGCAAAATATAATTATCAAGCGTAGGCGAGAGCGCTTCTTTGAACTTAATGTATCGCGCCGTGGAATAAAATACCGGTCGGATCGAGACTCGATATTATCAGACGAAAACAATTTCGACCAATGTATAAAGTAAATTTTAACCAATTTCAACCAATATATATATATATAGAGAGAGTGAATTTTATAGAACTCCTCTCTTTTTTTTTCATATCTGTAATGAAACGTCAAGCGAAATTTCAACCTGCTGGAGAATTTAATCAACGACGCGCGCAAAATATAATTATTTCGACGCCTCTCGCATGAACGATTTCATTCAATTTTACTTCGATAGTCGAAGTTTATGTTTAATTTATATCGAACGGAAATCAATTTCCCCTTACGGGAAACATAATGAGACAATGATGGATCTTCAAATAATTACATCAGCATGTAATACAATTATTAATTTACATAAAGTTAGATGATTCGCTAAATATTAAACAGATGGTTATACATATACTAATGAGATATTTTAAAAGATGACTGATTACTAATTGAGACTTTTGAAAGGAAGCAACCAACCACTGAACGAACTTCAACTTATCGCCAATAACATGAACTTCTCTTACGATTCTGTAAAATATCACAGTTTTCAGAGAATTTTTTCGAAATTTAAAACGGAGATCCACCAGTTTCATAAACAGACTATGTAAAGATACAAACGAATATTATAACATAAACTGCTTAGCAATGCGTTTTTGCAATTTCTTTGGTATTTTTAGACTTAAATAATTCTTTTACTTTAATCAGTCTGTCTCATTGGAATAAATCGATATAAATATATAGATATAAATATACCCCAAGCAAACTATACTTGCAGTAACATTTGGTAAATGAGACGAATTTCTGTTTAACTTTCTTTCGCCCT
>CAJDYZ010005530.1:10496-22299 GCA_903986555.1 Heterotrigona itama
TACGAGACGAACGCGAGCTGATCTTGCGGTGAATCGCTGGCTGATTGGCAAATCTAAGCGATTCAGCGTGACAAGAGGAGTTCGTTAACGGGACGCACGGTTTTCTGCTAAAAATAACGGAGACATTCGCCGGTACGTTGGAATCCCTCGGCGCACAATTTTAGATCCAGCAAACCTGATCGTTGTCCCCTCACGTGTGTGACAAGCATCCGTCTCGAGCGTTGCCGGTGTTCGTCGTGGATTTTATCGTTTCCATGTATCACCGATCACGAACAGGTTACAGGGTGATAAAGAGACTTTTCATTCGCATCGTTCGAATACAATCGCATTCCACGAGTGAAACGAACTAATTGCCTCTCACAACGAAAGTTGATAACGTTCTCTTGTTATATCAAGGAGAACCAAGAGGCCAGTTTCTCTGGCAATTTCAACTTATCTTTATCTGGCTCTCCGTTTCTAATTGCTTTTCATCCAAAACTCGAGTTTCTCCTCTACCGCCAGAACAAATTTCTCCGCTCTTACCAACGTTAATTTCATCGCGTTGGTGAACATCTTCTTCAGAAATTAAATACAAATGCGAAATTTATACGTTGAATTCGTTGAAAGTGAACGAAACAGATGTTTCAGACGTAAATACTTTAATCGTCGAGTGGTATTTATTGTGATGAAGAGCTCGCGAGAATGTTTCAATTAAGTTATTCAATTTTAGAGTAGGTATTTCGTTTTAGTTGGTACACTGTGTTTTATGCTTAACCCTTAGTGCCTGAATTATCAAAAGAAAAATTTTAGATTTTCAACGCTAGAACTACCAGAGTTGTCGAAATGAGAGATTCATCATATTTTATGAAAATTTTATAATTTACAATTAATATCTTTAAAGACTCGAACGATTTCTCATAAAACATCTAAATAAAAGCATCTGTTCTTTATTGTCCCTTGCGTTTTAATTATTCTCTGAAACAAGCTTTACACTTTAATCGTCGGTAGTTCTATTGTTAATTTTATTCATTGCAATATTTAGTAAGTAAAATTATCTATCTAGATTCCATACCTTTCATTATATTTCCAAAAACATAGAAATTTGCATAAATATTGGTACTACTTATCCAACCAAATATTTAACATACGACGACAAAATATCAAGGATCTCAGAATTCGATAATCCAACACATTTATCCTAAAGTTTTGTAGTCAGGTACGGCTACAACGAGAGTTAAAATCGAGGGTGAAAATCAATCAAAACTTTAGGGTGGTAAGGCAGGCGTGTAGGCGTCAGTTCTTGAAATTATTAGCCGTTTGCAGGTGAGGTCAGCATCAGATTAGCTCCGTTGATCGGAATTAACGGAATTCATCCCTCGTTGACGAGTTCGCAGAATTCATTCGTTCTGTGGTCCAGATACGAACACGTGGTTTGCTTAACCTGCACTTATACGTATATAAATGTGTGCGTACACACGCGCGCGGTCGTTTGTCTGAAATTAACACTCCGACATGCACGCGCGGATCGGCAGACGGAACGGAGTCAGAAATTCAAATTCTGCTGTGACTCCGTGCAGTGACGACGCAAACTCCAGGTACGTCAGGTCAACTGTCTCCTCCTCTCTTCCACTTTGACTGTTTTTGATAGGTTTTGGCACTCGTTCGACCGTTATTCCTACCCTCTTGATATATCTATCAACCAGTGTTCCCAAGAGTGTTCTTGATTTCCACGGTATTCTCCAACTTTCCACGAACTTCCTGTCATGTAGAAACTCTGGCCAGACTAAACTTTGATTAAACGTCAGTTTTGAAGTGCTGGTTTTACCAAGCTTTACGTGTAATTGTTTACAGAACGTGATAAACAGTTTACCGAATTGAAAAATTCGAACGTTTGTTTTGTGACATAATTTACGACATGTTGCCTTTATATATTTTTTACACTCTGGTATTCAAGTAAATAGAAAAATTTATTTTACAGAAAGTTTCATCTGTGATTCTGTATGGAGAGAAGTTATTGAAAAGAAATATAGTAAATAAGAATGGCAACGAGTTGTCATGTGCCATTTTGGCTGTTAAATTTAAAGGGACTTCTACACGTGCATTTTCATTCTGTTGCAGATGCCTTTCACGTTGTAAATAATACTGGGTGAAAGGAAGCCTCAGACCGAAGATGGGCAAGCTTTTGAGTCTTCTGGCTCGAGACGAGTCTACCTGTTGCACGCCTCAAAAGTACGACGTCTTTTTGGATTTCGAAAGTAAGCATATTTCGACGAGCATACTCGCGTGAAAACATCCCTTTCAGTCGTAATTTTCGCGTGTTGAATTTTTTCGTTCCTCCGTGCTTTTCGACTTTTACTTGACGACGTGAAACGTTGTACAATACCGAGACACTGAGAGTGTTTGATCGACATTCGCATAGGAAAATCGTTCTCGAAGATTTTTTTTTTTTAATCGAATTTTTAGATGCACAACCTTCCGACATAGAAAGGGAGACCTTTGAAGCGGTGCAAAGAGTTCTGAAAAATTCAGAATCTATCTTAGAGGAGATTCAGTGCTACAAAGGGGCAGGGAAAGAAATCAGAGAAGCGATTTCGGCGCCCACGGAGGAGTGTCAACGGAAAGCCTACCTGACTGTTGCCCCTCTGGTTGCCAAGCTGAAAAGATTCTATGAATTTTCATTAGAACTTGGTGAGCGTTAACCTTTCGTATGTTCTTTTAGTATTTTTCGCTTTGTCTCTATTGTTTCGAATTGTTTTCTAAAATTTTATTTCGTTAAAGCGGTACGCAGACAATTGTCACGTATCACAATGCAGATAATTGTCGAAATTGGAATTTTTGGAAATGAAAAGATAAAAATATACAACAAAATAACAATATTTCACGATTAATAATTTCTTAAATAAATATACATAAATTATAAAACGATCGAAATTTAGGATATCTCATATTTGTTATTAAACGTCAAATTTCTAATATTGTAATCACATAGGACACAAAGTGGAAAATTCAGCAAATTTTCAGGGAAAAGATATTTCAACATATCTCCATAGGCACTTTTAATTTTTTTAATTAAACTTCCAATCTGTCCATCAAACTAACTAGTTGAAAAATTGGAAATTAGAGGAACGATCACTAACTAAGGACGTAAGAACTTATTAGAAATGTCGATATTGGTTCAGCAACGAGTTGCGAAGGATTATTATTTAGCTTGAATATAGTCTGAATATTCCCGTACGTACGGTGATTGGAAGTCCAATATCGTTGCATCGGCACGAGCGAAACTTTCAACCGCTTATAAACTTCAGACGCATTTATTGCCTTTATTTTGCATAACGTAGTAGTAGGCATCCGAGCGGAAATAAAAATGTCCGCTAGTTCTCGTCAACTATATAGTAATACTAAAAGCAAATCGTTTGAATAAAATCCTTTTTTCCTACAACGAACTTCTTTTACGATGTTTTACCGACTTTTACATCTCTCTTCGAAATTTTCATATCACTTTTAGAAAGTTATATACGTTCATGTAATTTATTATTTCTAAATTAGTAGGTAATAATAAAATTAAGAAATAAAAATTAAAAACTATTAAAAAAATTAAGCAAAACTTGTTAAAGCTAATCTAAAATTCCAGCTTTCAATTTTTTAATCTGTATCTAATTTTCTTATATTATGGGCATGGATGTTTTCATGCTAAAAATTACAAGAAATCTTATATCTTATGATATAATCGGCCAAACAGTGATTTTATATGAAGAAATGTCTATACTGAAAATATAGATAATATATCTTTCAGATATAGCTGAATTTAATTGTTTTTCGAAATATAAGAAGAAAAATACTATTGTAATATCATTTAAAAAATACAAAATGATCTCAATTCTTGTATGGGAAGACTGATTTAAAAAATTTCTGTTGCAACGTTGTTTTCATTTCTCTATAATACCTAAATTTGTGTATATTGTTCCGTTGTTTATCAATACATTAAAATATCAAATGATTTATTAGTTCAACTTAACTTAAATAGCGATCGATTCAAGACCTTTGGTCATCTGTTCAACCTATACTACAAACAGAAAAGAAAAGAAAAGAAAAGAAAAAAAAAAAAAGAAATTGCAAGAGTTTCAGAATCGTAAGGCTGATTTTGCAATTTTCGGCTCGACATTTTCCAGAAAAGGTCGTACCAAAGATCCTGGGTCAATTGTGCTCTGGCAACCTCTCGCCGACCCAACATCTCGAAACCCAACAGGCTTTGGTGAAACAGCTGGCAGAAATTCTGGAGTTCGTTTTAAAATTCGACGAGCACAAGATGAAGACCCCGGCTATTCAGAACGACTTCAGCTATTATCGGAGAACATTGACCAGAGCATCTCTGGCGCGACAGGAAAATGCCGAGAAGGACCTCGTGGTCGGCAATGAGCTCGCCAACCGAATGTCCTTGTTCTACGCCCACGCGACACCCATGCTTCGTGTTCTGAGTCACGCGACCATTACTTTCTTGATGGACGTAAGTAGTATCGCCTCTACTTTCTTTCTACTATCTATTCCTCCTATCTATTCGCCGTTTCTCCGCGATTATCGATCCACCCGGATGCCAATCGACGCTGTTCGCGAAGAATTCCGATGTAATTGTCTTGATCAAAACGTTGTCGTTTCTTTTTAGCTTCTATGTTTTCCTTATTGAGTCAAATTTCATAGAAAAGTGTTTTTTTTTTCTTTTTTAATAAATGAATGTCGCTTGCATTTATTTATTTATAAGAAAAGAATCTTTTGTGCAAATATTTTAGCAAAATTTCAAGTTTTCTAAGTTGTCATTCTTCCTTTCTGTTTTGTGGTTTCACTGGCTTAAAAATTTGAACTTTTGTTTTGTAACGTAATAAATTCAATTTCAAGTAAATGGAAAAGACTTGAATTAGAAATTAGGAATTAGTGCAAATTTATGAAACTGAAATATTTGAAATTATACAAATATACATGAGACTGGAGTATACGAATTTTATAATAAGTAGGTAATCAAGTTTCTATATTTCTTTAATCATTAGTCTTCATATGTGAAATTCTTTAGACATCTTGAAAAGCTATCTAAATGGTTTTCCATTCACTCTGTCGCATGAATTTTCTGCCATGCAAACACTATAATGGACAAAGGAAAACATAGTCCATCAAACGTCGATTTTTCACGCAACGAGTAAAATTTTGGTGAATTCGCGAACTTTATCACGTTTGAATTATTTAACCGTGATTAATTTAAAATTGACTTTGTTTCCGGAGACAAACGAGCAAAAGAGGAAAACGGGAGAAACGCGAAAGGCCTGTGTAGAATCTTGAAAATAAATTTACTCGTTTCGACAACGCTGAATAAGCAGTATTATCGCAAAAATCCATTCTTCCAAGCACACGTTTGTTGCGTATGCGCATGCATATATTTGGCTTTTTACTCTACGCATAATAAACACTCCGATTTATATTTTGTCTGGTAATTAATCATTTACTTTCCATCTTTCATTCGGAAATCTTCGTTTTAAAAGGAAGACAAAGGGATGTTGCGTTTGACCTCGTACAAATATTAAGCGAGGAAGCTTCATTAACAGGACGAAACGCGTAGAGGGACGGTGTACGAACGAAATAGGTCGATATAAATAATGACAAGCACCGGAGCAGAAAATTAAAAGCTATTATTCCAAGTGATTCAGGGTAAAACAGTTCTCGGAACATTTACCCGTATAATGGACAACAGATTCGCTCGCAAATAGATGTGTACATGTGTATTTTAATTGGAATCATGGAGGAAGTGATTATTCATATTACGATGTAAACAAGAATGGATTTTTTAATTTTATTTTATGTATCGCTATGTTTAATTTGTTAACTGAATTGCATCTTGATCGTTTTGCTACGGAACTGAATATTCATGGAACTGCCTTCATATTTTTATTTCGGTTTCAGTTGTTCAAGTGTGAAACTGATGATAAAATAAATCGTGTAAAAGACACAAAATAAGCGACAGAAGTTTAAAACAGCGAATAAGCAGCAGGACGATATAATTCTTGTTCTCATTAATATCAATATATAATAATTGGTGTATAAAATGGGGATCATCTTTCATTTATTGCTCAAACGTGTGAACAAAAATTATGCATGTAAAATAAAAAAAAAATATTTTATATTTTCTGCTTTTGGTATTCTAGTGTCTACTTTAATAAATAAGTGATTTACATTATCATAACTGGCCGAAAAGATTCGAAAATAGAACGGATACTTAGATATTTAACGATATGATAGCATTGTCGCGATATTCGAATTTTGTTGTATTTCCTATGAAATTCGTATTTTATCAGATATGTTGTACTTGTTTCAGAACGAAGATGTAGCACGTGAGAACATTACAGAAACGCTTGGTACCATGGCCAAGGTTTGCCTGCGCATGTTAGAAAATCCGTAAGTAACGCGTTGACCTGACAGTCGAAGTATAAAAGAAAGATCTTTGTTCAAAGAGAAAGATTTCTAAAGGAAGATGAAAGAAAAAAGAAAGTGGCAGCAGTTGGAGATGAGATATGTTATTGTTCTTAGGAATCTACTGGCGCAATTCCAACGAGAGGAAACTCAACTCTTTGTTCTGAGAGTGATGGTAGGGTTAGTCATCCTTTATGATCACGTTCATCCCCAAGGTGCCTTTGTTAAGGGTTCGAATGTCGATGTAAGTGTTAAAACTAACGTCTGTCACAATGTGCGTATTGAAAAAACGGATATATTTAATATTTCACTGATGTCAATTATTGGATAAAGATCTTAAAAATAATGTGACAATATTTTAAAAATAATATCCGACAACTACGCGACGAAAAGAATTAAATTAAAACGTCGTCTCTAGATATTTATATCCGAACAGAAATATATTTATATCCGAACGTGAGAATAAAAGTCTTGATACGTAAATACGACTGAAAAGCAATTGAACTAAAAATTGATAAAAGAAAATAAATCCTTAATGCAATAAATATTATTAAATATTTGAATGCAGCGCGGGAAGAAAACCGCGTTATACGAGACATGCATTATCAAACGAATTTATGAAAATAAAATACGAGCTGCAATGTTTAATGTATCTTTATTAAAGTTCAAATAGAGTTGCTCGTATAAAAGACGTATTAATGCCTGAGATGGAAAAATGTTTCAAAAGAGAAATTGAAGAACACGTCAAAATGTTAAGATTTCACGTATTACACGAGGGATTGTTTATTTTTTCGTCGCGTTATACGGAAGTCAATTGTATCATTAATCTTTAAGAATTTTTATAGTAGTTGTACAAAATTCTACAATACAGTATTTATAGAAGTGTGTATGAAATATTTAAACATAAAATTCTTATGTACAAATGCGTAATCTCTATAATACTTTTTCAGGTTAAAGGCTGTGTGAAGCTGTTGAAGGATCAACCACCCTGCAAAAGCGAAGGTCTACTCAACGCTCTCCGCTACACCACCAAGCACCTGAACGAGGAGAACACACCAAAAAACATCAAGAACCTGCTAGCAGCATGATTACCGAAGCAGCGCGGCTGCTGTATTCGAAGCTGAGACAATTGCTGTTAAAATGTCGGAAGCTGAACGAGCTATTCATTTTCCATAGCGTCACGGGAACGTCGAAGATGATATCCTTCGCGACTTTTAATCTCGGGACGCAAAGAGCAATCTCCTGTTTCTGATCGTGGCTGGGTGGTGGACCACTAAAAACGTGTCTTTCGCAATCGAATCTATAGCTGCCCGAAAACTGCCGACTTCTACATACCTTCTGACAAAAAAAAGAAAAAAGAAAAAAAAAAGAAAAAAAAAAAAGAAGGGATAGGCAGGAAAATTGTAGAAAGGCAAAAAAAGAAAAAAAAAATATCGAAACGACTGAACATCGGAGGAATTGCTGAACTCGTTCTCAAGCGATGCCTTTATCGCCGTTACAAGTGCGAAAACAACATTTAGGAATTATTATAATATTATTATTCTCTCTTCCTCACTCACTCTCTCTCTCACACACACACACACACACACACACACACACGATACACACGATACACATACAAACACGATATCTTGATTATTATCGATCATTGCCAATTCTTAATTGCTATTATTGCGAATTTTGACGTTCGTTCGAGTTATTATTGTCACCGGAGTATTACTGCCTTGATTAACTTGTCGCCACGTGTATCGAAACACTGTATTTGTCTTCCCGGATCACGGGGGAAAAGATCGAGTTAATTAGAGCATATCAATAGCATGTTTAGGGTAATTTTCAACGATTGCAGACGATTCGCTGAGTGTTACGATGAGAGGTTTAATAACGTTGTAAGATATTGTGCAGATCTTTACCAGTTGTTTTCTTTGTTGAATGATTGTCATCCAAGCAAAAGGGACGAAGAGAAGAGTGATTGTTGTAGATACGCAGGGACTGGACATCGACCATTGGAATCGAAAATCGTGAATGACTTTTTTACTTTGTTTCGTTAATGTCGATGCATTTTATTGCAGATTTGTTTTATTCCTTTGTTAATAATTAAGGCAGAGATACGTTTCCTCCTTTTTTGGGGGGGGGGAGGGATTTACATTGGTTTCTTTTTGTTTTTCTTCTTTTTCAGTTTTTCTTTTCTTTCTTTTTTTCGCTCGTTTCTAACAGAGAACCAAAGATGTTGTTACGCTAACGTTTATATGTCATTGATTTTACTACGAATTTATTATTGCAGTATTTTCAAGGAACACGTTATTTACATTTACGCCATCAGAAAAGAAAAGTTATCGGGTAACGAAAATCTAATATATACTTTTCCGTGGAAGAAAATTGTCAGTGTTTTCGCGAAGAACAAATTCATATGTGAACAATATTGTTGTACTGGCGCTGGCAATCGCGTCGCACACTCTTTTTCTAAGTGCACATTTAAGAATTCTAAACGTACTTGACGAACTTACATTGTAGTGTTTTTTTGCATCAAGAATTTTACTATTTATATACCCGACGTTATCAAATTGTATTATTAAGTGAACCATTCGTTTTTAAAAGCTGTTTGGCACTCCTTCGTCAAATTTTTAATTACTAATAACGATTGAATTTTAAATATGTTTTATTTGTTAATTGAAAGTAAAAAAATAACGAAGAAATATCAAATTTCCTTATTTCTCAAGTGAACTAGAGAATTTTTTCTCATATAAGTTTGGACTTCTAATTTTGAATTTTGTAAATTTTGAATTTTTAAATTTATGAAAAAGAGGAATGCACAGTTTTTAAAAACGCAATTCTCAAGTGTTAGTTGTAGTTCAAACGTTTTCAGTGATATTTATTATAACCTTACGGTTGTTGCTTTCATACGAAGCTAATTACGAATACATTTTTTTATTTTTACTACGTAATTGCATACACATTTTGATACCATTTTGCGAGACAGACTGATGACAAACTATTTTACGTGTAGCGTTTTGTATAATTTATAAATTGCTTAAGAGCGTTTAATTAATTGAAGCATCGATTGATCGTTTTTAATTAATAGTCTTTCCTCGTTTGTCTATCATTTAACAAATATTTAGCAAGCAATGCTAATATATTTTCCCCAAGTAGATTAATTTGGTTAATTAATTGTAACAACAGATAAAAGCAATAATTAGACTTCTAAGTATAATAAATAAATAAGTTCGCATTGAGATTCAAAATCTACAATAATTCTAACAAGAAATTGATTTAATTCTTTACTAATATTATTGAATTATAAGTGAATCACAAGAATTTGGTTTATAGTATCTTCATTAAGTAACAAGAAAGAACAGAATATAAAATGAAGTGCACCAAAATTAAATAATACAATTCAAATTGTTACTTGTATCATTTTCTTAGTATCCACTAATAATAGTTAAGAATTAAAATTGAAATAGGAAGAACAATTTATTTAATTTGTGCTGTTCCTATATATAGTAGTGACAAACGAAAGAAAGTTTAAAAGATTAAGCACTACGAAAAATTAAAATTAAATTAAAATTATAATAACTTAATGAATGAAATTTTATCTATACAAAAACAATGAATTGTTTATTGCATTTTTCTACGTAAGAAAAGCTATTAAGTGCAAAAATTACTCGTGTAATACATAAATGTCAATTCTAAATTTTCATTCGTTACTCTAATAAAGAAAATAAAGAAAAAACGTAACAAGAAATATGCACTTTCTAATTCCAAATATTTAAATGTTACACTTTTACTTGTACGAATCTCGCATTTATTCTTGAGCGACATTTTCTTCGATTCTCTTAAAAATGATCAATCGAAATTCCATTTTCATCACAATGTAGAAAAGGAAAGAAAACAATTGCAAGATTTCGACGTTTGTCGCGTAAACTAAATGAAATGTTACTAGCGTAGTTATGGAAATATATTGATTTTTACAATCACGTTAATGATCGATACTCAAAAGTTTGTTACGCTTTCCTCGATCTATAAATTTAGCTGCAAGTCGTTTGTACAAAAAAAGGATCAACGAGAAAGCGCAAAGGTTACAGAAAGGAAATTTAATATAATGATATGAATATCACGTGGAATACTACATTCAGAGCATGAAATAAGAAGACTAAATTCTGTATAAGAGATAAAGATACCTGTGTGTGACTGGAGATACAAACACATTTTTACAAATATTTGCATTTATCTGTCTGTTAAACTTGCTATGAGTGTTGATTTAATCATGACTGTCCGAAGAGAAATGAAATTTATAGTTCTTATTTTATTGTATGCGTGTTTTTATGTAGACGTATTTTTATTTAAGACAGAATATTTTTATTTCAGACAAAATTTTATTTAAGACGATGTTTCTAAAAAATATCGTTGAGTTTGTTATATTATAAGTTGCACTATAAGTTTTACGTGTATTCAAGCAATAGATATGTTCTGCATAGAAATTTCGGTTTTTCAGTATTTACGTTTAAGTAACATTTATAATTGATATTTTAAGATTATTGCGCTATATTATCTATTTACAGACATTGTTACTTGAAAATGAAATTGTAGAAACCCGAAAGTTAATAAAATACATTATATAAATACCTCATGTTTTAATAAAATTACTAAATCTTTCAATTACTTATTATTTTATTATCTTTTATCTATGCATTCTGAAGTTTAAGTTCCAGAAAAATTGAAGAATTGGAGATTATTATGTAGTTTAAACACATTATATAATTTAAATTGACTAAAACGCATATTTACCAAAATTATCATATCACAAAGTTTTTCATATCTCCAAGAATAATGAGAATATTCAAGGTGATTATATCACAGACGAGAAATGAATAGACTAAACATCTTAGAAAGTTTCATAGCTCATGTTCTGAAATACCGACATACTAACAAATTAATAGCTTTGTAGCGCACTTTACACTCCACAACGGTGAACTGGGAAACTATAAACTATAAAATATTCATAACAGTATAACATTTGCATAGAAATGTAAAAACTATTAAATTATTGATTAGTATAATCGAAAAACTGTTTTGTGAAATACAAAAAAAAATTATCAACTATTCCGGATCACTGACGACCAAAACATTAGATTAACCTTGAGAGATACGGCGGTTCATTATTAATTAAATTCTTGCCATGTTTTAGAAGTTTGAAAAAAAAATTATCAACATTAGATTAACCTCGAGCGGCTTAGAGATCATCAATTAAACTTTCGAAGTATACACAAAGATAAAATATTAGAAGTTTGAAAAAAAAGTTGTCAACTGTACCTGATCACTGACGAACGAAATATTATATAACCTTGAGTAGTACGGACACTCATTACCAAGAGAACTT
>CAJDYZ010005531.1:16607-41563 GCA_903986555.1 Heterotrigona itama
TGGCAATATCGATAATATTATTTATTTATTAGGAACCATTGCCGTTTGTTTTATTCGTTTATTCATTCCTAGCATTTTCATTTATTATTCAACGATTACCGACGGGGCGATTATTTGACTGCTGACTTTCATGCCATTTGCAGGAAATTTTAAAAGGCGAAAAACTCCAGGGAATGCCCATAACACGGAAAAATATTTAAAATATTTAAGTCATAGTGCTTTTTACGGTATTAAATATCAAATATCTAAACACATTTATGCTTAGATATATTAAAATAAATATCATAAAAAATAAGTATAATACTAATAAAAATAAATATTATAACATCTAAGTATCCAGATCGCAGTGTTTTTGATTCTGCCAAGAATCTTCTATATTTTTGTTTCTTTTACTATGTTTTCAAAAAATATTATCTAAAATAAATCTACGAGTTGAACGAATTAGCTGAATGAGCGATCGCATCGTTAGCACAGCACGTTGTCACCCTGCATTCTGGATAATAAATTAATTTCTACGCTCGCGAATGCAGGGTTAAATAGTGTTCTCACATTCGAGCCAGTAGATAACGTGCACGTATGGACCTAGATGCAGCACGTGTGCATCGTCTAACGATGTTCTGGAATTTCCTTCTATCTGCATGAAAGGCAGACGCCTAACCATGAATTATCGACGATTTATGTACAAACGTGAGAAGAGTCTCGTGCAACGAAATTGAATAATTTATACGGCAAAGGAGCAAGATAATTGGCACGGGGTTAAACTTTTCTCGCGAATTCTGCGTGAATTTTGCAAATATCCTTCTACGTTCCGATTTTTTGTTTGGGTGTGTAACTTTCAGAAATTCTATGTTATTCGGATGTATAATTCTTCACACATTCGAAACAATTGCCAGGGGGAATTTTTATGAATATACATGTACACGTATGTATGTTGCACGAAACTTTTTAGCAAGACATAAATATTGAGAAAACTTGAAGCCTACTTTGAATGTAGAAAGACACAAATCACAAGTTTATTTGCTGAAAATGTAATAAAAAGTTACTGTGATAAAGCTACGAACTCGCTAAATATTGTAGTTCATTGATGTAATGCCTGCGTTAAATATCTTATAACTTTCACACACACATTCTCAACCTTGATTCAAAACCAATATATATTGTGACTTCAGATAAAACTAATGTGTATATATCGTATGTAGAATTCTGAATATTTTTTATAAAGTATCTGCTTGAAATGAAGTTATTATAGAAGTTATATAAATTTTTCTACCGTTTTTAATAATAATGAATTACGATACTATTTGAGTTTAAACAATTGTGTATTTTACAAATTTGCACCGAATTTTTACAGGAAAGAATAAAATTTAGTTTGTTTCAAATTTATCGCTCATGAAATATAGACTATCGTTTCTTTATTACCTGAGAAAGAAGTATCATAACGTATTGAAAACATCTGAAATTAATCGTACTTCATTCACTCGCATTTCCTTCTGTCTTAACCATTTCGTAGACAACAAGAATTTATTATTCTCATATCGGAAAATATATTCCTGTTTCTACAATATATACTACCATATACAAAGTATATTTTGTAATTAGAAAAAAGAATATCTTTTTTTTTACATGAAAAAATAAATTAAAAATGTAGAATGAAATTACGAATTTTTAGTTAAAAATTATGTTTAACCTAATTTTGTTCAAATTTAGGAGTCATAAAATTAATTGTGTATACTGAGAAATTACAAATATCGAGTAATATTAAAAGACTATTTTATAAATGTTTCAACATTTGATCAATCACCGGAACATAAAAGAATATAAAGAATATAAAGGACAAAATTGTATATGATATTTCTTTCAAAATAAATGATTCATAAAATTAATTTGTCCACCATTTTTATCCAATATACTTTTTTCTGCCTTCACGAAATGGTTAATTTCTGTGAAGTTACAACTTTGACAAATATGACGTCTCTTGTCGGATAGAAGTTTTCGGTGACGTTCCATACAGACGAAAATCTTTCTATTCCTTTGTACAGGGTGTCCCGTAACTGATGGTATCACTAGCTATGGGACACCCTGTATATTAGACAGCATCAGTATATAAGTACATACCCCTTGTTCCAACATGTATTCTCAAAAGGGCCATAAGTCACAAGTCACGGAGCTGAATGCCACTACTACTTTGAATTACGTTGGCAAGCGTGCGGTGGACGCATGGAATCGAGTGTCGCGTACGCTTCAAAACAAAAACAATGCCCGCGCCTAACTCTCGAGAAATGCCATTGTACCAGGGGAGTAACAAGTGCAATCCTGGCCGCTCGATCGAGGATCTTTTTCCTCTCGAAAGCCGACAGTTTCGAGTATAGTAACGAAAACAATACTAGTTGTGTGACAATCGGGAGACTCTGACACAATTCGCGACGCCATTTGTTTCCCACTACCTTGTCGATAGTTCGATAGTTCGATTCTTGATCGATAGAAGTTACACCGATTGCCCCCGTAACTTGCGAGATTGAGTACAAGTCAAACTGTTCGACTTCACGCTCAACTTATCAATTCAAATTTCCCGAAACGATCTGTCTTAACACTAGAATTATCGAGATAGAATATGATATAAATATAAAACAGTATATTTTTAATGATTTAAATGATTTTTCAGAAAATACATAATATACATAAAAGCTTGTGTATTTTATCGTATTTTACAGTTTTTCTATTTTTTTTTCCTCTTTAATGTCTCTGATGAAAATTCTACGCTTTAGTCCTTATTTTATTCATTCTTAACCATTATCCTTAACCTTATCTTATCCATTCATAACCTAGACCTGATCCATTTAACTTTTGTACGACTCGAATATCGTAATCGATATTTCTACGATCGATATTTCTATCGTAATCGATCGTTTCTACGTATATTATTGAGCCATGACTCATAGATATCGAGTGAAAAATTCGAATGAAACAACGATCGTTGAGCTAAAAATACATCAGATAAATGAAAAATACTTTTTAACCGATCAAATGATATAAAATTTTTTTTTCATATCCTGAAGTATCTCCATTCACGATTAGTAGATAAAATAGAAACAGGAATGAGAACTGAAGATAATTACGTATGCAACAATAAATATGCGTCGTTGTATTTGAATTTGTTTCAAGCTACAGTATTGTAGCCAAATCTCGTTTGGGATCAATATTCTAGTTTAGATGTTAATAATTATAATATAGATCATATAAATGAAAATCATGTAAAACAGTCGCGTACCTTTACGACCTATCGTTTATTGATGTTATTTTTACGCGACTGCATTTACAGATTAGAAAGCACAGTCCCGTTAACATTGGAGCAACCGGCTTTTAATGTTTCAAAATATATTGTACAAAGTTAATTAGAACTTTAGCGAATTAAAATAACAAAAATTAATAGATATATGCAATCGTGTTTTCGTTTCGACACTTGAACATCAATATTACCAACAACACTTGCGTGTTTATAGTAAATGTACGAATTTTGACCTGCGAATTGTATTTTGACAGGTTTAGTGATTCTAGGTTAAGACGTTCATCTCAGCGACGAATTCGTATACGATACAACCAAATCACCAATTCAATTCACGAAAAGTCAAACACGCTGCTGTATTGAAATCGCTCACCTTTTCTATGATATTTTGCACGCTGGAAGTCCCCCGTCACATTCCAAGAAGCTTCGTCGCACAACGTAATATACCGGCGACGAATCCGCAAGTTCGTTCCCTCGGCCGGCCGATACGCGTCCCGTGTGTGTCATCCACCCTCTCTCTGTCCACTACACGTTTTCTTCCGCACCACTTCGTTTCTCCACGCACGCAAAACAAGTTCCTGTGCGTATTTACGATTTTCTTTTACGAGAAGAAGACGTGGTTGCGCGTCTGTGGACAATCGAAGCTGCGGTCCACCGTGCGACGAATATTCAGTACTCTGAATTCTAAAGGGCAAACGTAGAAACAGGCCACTTTGTTAAAAAATATTTTCCTCTTATCGAACGTAAATAGTATATTATTCCTTCGTCGTCGTTAGATGACCGATAATTTCGTTCGGTACAGAACCACAACAAGCGGCTATTTATTTTGACGCGGAAAGAAAAAACTCACGCGAACAGCGCGGCACGTATTTGGTTCTGATAGTTCGACGAGAGTGTGTCGACTGGACGACAATGAAATTTCATGCCCAGTAGACACCACCGCCGCCCCGCCGTCGCAAGCAGAGATTTCCTCGCCGGGAAAAACACGCACACACAGTTAGCCGCGTTCGTACACGAACAACAGAGAGAGACTCGCGAACCTACCGGTGAACGCTGTCTCATACGCCGAAGAATCCACTGTGCGATAATAATACGTCCGATCGCAATCGCTGATAGTAAAATCCTCCCGCACCAGGATCTCGTCTCAAGATTCCGAACATCTCCTGTATACACGCTTCCCGTCGGATTCTTTCCCTCCTCGGGTTCCTCCCTGTCGCCTTTCTATCTCTATCTTCTCCGTTTCCGCGGAAAGAAATCCTTCCGGTGCTTTCTTCCTTTCCTTTCCTTTCTTTTTTTTTTCCGTTTTGAGGCTTCGCCCTCGTCTATTGCCGAGACCGAGTTGAAATTAATTCACGCGAGCAACACCGATCAACTCAATGGCTCTTTGGAGACGTCCTAGCATCCTGGTACGGGCGTCGTTTCTTCCCATGGATCCAAACGGATGATTTCTCTGATCCAAGTTGTTTGCTCGCGTCTTGAATGTCCGTGACGAGAAGCCGTGATAGAGACGCAGAGTACGTGGCCTCTCGAAGAGACGAAAGAATATACGGAGCACTGGCTACACTTTTTTTTCTGACCTGTAATTGTTAGAACCGTTCGTAGTGTAATTTCGACCGATGTGGGCGCACAATGTGATTTCGTCGGGACTCGCTCGTCCACGGAACACGATTTCAAACGTGCACGTGCGGCAGAGTACGCAGAAACCGCAAGTTTTTTACGGACACATCCCCGACTTGTCTCCTCCTCGCCAACGCCTACACGATACACATTGCACGCAGCAACGACGCCCCTACACGCCGATGACAGTGGCTCTCAAACCGTCGCGTCATCGTCGTTCGCCGATAGATTGCGCGACGTTACGTTCGTTCGATTTTGGAAACAGGTTCTTCCCTAGATTTACCTGCCTTGTCACCAATGCGTTTCAAATTTTGCTTTACAACCGTAGTAATAATTATTGATACTTTTTACATGTATTTATGGGATAAGAAATTAGCGTTATTCTTGTAATATCCTTATTTCAATGTCTAGTACGAAAACAAAAAATTTTTTAGACAGAGTACAAAATTAGTACTAGGGAAATTGAGCACGTATAGGAAATACGATATTATTAATGTTGTTTCACTTTACGATAATTTCAGTTTGTTCTTCAAACGTAAACTGAAACGAAAATTGTAGAAAAGGTAATAAATATTTATTAACACAAAGATATTTGAAATGATAATTCATAAGCTTACACTAATTCATAAGCTTTTATAATACCGCAACAAAGATTTATTAGTTGTATGTATTCACTTCCACCATCTAGCAGCCTATAATTACACTCCTGAAAATAATAAAAATTAAGTATCGTGTATTGTTTTTAATTAAATCATTTTATACTCTTACCCCAAGTCTGTCTGCGATGAGAGCTTTCTGCTGATCTGTTAACTCGTTAGAATATATAATTTTTTCACTGAGTTGCTCAATAACCTGTAGGAATTATTTAAACATGCAATGTAAAATTTTAATAAATAATCTGTACAAATAATAATAAATAACAAAACAAAAAAGGTCACCTGAGACGTAGCATATGCTTCTAACATAAACTGATCGACAAATTCCTCTGCCTTACTATAATCTCTTGTTTTGCATACATTCATTAAATCATCCAACCATTTATCAGGAACAATCTATAATTATTTCATGTCAAATCTATAGTCATGTAATAAAGTAATATTTGTTACTTAGAAATAAAACTGTGTATTACCCCAATAATTTCAACGATATCATCAACAGTAATGTCGATACCTTTGCCTTTTAACCTTGTAATGGACTGTAAACATGTTATGGCACGTCGTAAATCTCCACCCGAAGCTTCGACAATTTTTAATAACACAACCTTTTCTGCTTTTAAGTCTTCCTCTTTACATATGTATTCTAACCTCTCAACGATTTTATCCTCTCCCAATGGCTTAAATCTGAATTTCGTACAACGAGAAGTCAAAGGTTCTATGATTCTTGATACATAATTACAAATTAAACAAAATCTGGTGCTATGTGATTCTTTTTCCATAGTACGACGGAGTGCAGCTTGTGCAGCATTAGTCATACTATCTGCCTCATCTAAGATGATAATTTTGAAAGGCGGACAACTTTTCCCACTGAAAAGGAAACATTGCTGTTGCAACAAATTCTTAATTGAATGACATAATTTTTTACATATAATAAGCCTCAGACTGTGCCTTTATCATTGAAATTACAAGAACAACATACAAGACTATTGTAAATAAATAATTGTCTGCTTTTGTTACAAACTCAAAAGGTTAAAATCCTACATTACTTTTGATAACATACAAAGCATGTTACTTTTCAGTTGGTAATAAGACTTGCAAAAACTTCATTGCAACTCCTGATTACAACTAAGTTGGTCCATATACGTAGCTCTATTGTAATTCTCAAACCTTTTACTAAACATCATTGGCTTAAAATGATATTATATGAGGAAACAAAATAATGCTAAACATACTCATCTCTCATACCACCTGCCGTAAGCTGTGCAAAAGACTTGATTTTATCTCTCACAACTTGAATACCTCTTTCATCAGAAGCATTTAATTCCAATATTCTTTCCTTGTAGAGACTACCGAATAATTGCCTAGCCGCGGCTAATATAGTACTTGTTTTGCCAGTTCCAGGTGGGCCATAAAATAACAAATTTGGAAAATCTCCACCCTTTAAACATTGTCGCAATACTTCTACTACCTCTGCTTGTTCCACAACGTCCTCTACAGTTCTTGGTCGACTGTGAAAATAATAAAATCTTACAATTTAGCGAATCAGTACAATTTAGGTTATACTAGCACGTTGTTACTATTTTTCAACCCATGGTGCTGCAGAACTGCTACGTTCTTCTTTCGAACGTGAAGTCGAAGCCTTTTTAGGATCACCAGGTCCTAATTTTCCAGTTTTTAGAAAAGCTTGCATAATTCCTTTGTATCCTGAACCTTTTGCAACAAATGAATTTTAACCAGTAAAACAGTATTTCTTCCCGCGCATTTTGCTTTCAACTATACTATACCAACGTTAGAACCAAAATTTTCTAAAACAAATTGCCCTTATTTTAACTACATATATTACAAATTTGCAATTATTTTCAACTGTATCTCCAATTATTGTCGACTTCATTAATTCCTTTGCGAATATTTATATATAAATATTTAATGTACTATATGAATCGTTGAAAATACGCATTTGAGAAAGATAAACGATCGCTCGATTATCGAATGCAAATGCTCCCCTAGTTCCAAATTTCTGTTAGATTAGCAACTACTTACATTCGTTACAAAACGAGCAAATTTACCATTTGTCCATTGTATCAATGTTGTAAATAAAGGAGAGAATTAGCTGTATTAATTAATTGCTCACATGATAGACAAAAACAAGACTCTCCTCAGGACAGTTCGATTGTAGCTGTAATACGAATTATGTGCTCGATACTATAATTCGGTTCATTGACTTTATTTTTAAATTATCGTACGGCTCCCCGTTGAAAACAGTTTAAAAAATTAGAATCAATAATTGTATCATTCACCCCGCGATCGTCGAATACGTTGAGGAAACGCGTGGAAGTTCAATTAGCGCGTAGAATGGAGTATCAGAATCGATTGTGCATGAAAAAATACTTAATTTATACTACGGATTTGATGCGGTTTAGTATAAATTAAATGAACGCCGGTCAATAGTGTATCTTTTATGTAGATGAATTTTTTTTATTTAAACATGTGATATATTTTTTCTTGGCGTTCTTTCAAGTTGTATGTAAGTTGTATAAATAATGATGTTCTGGATTGTTTCCCTGGTAGCAATCATTTTGCACTTTAGTTCTGCACAAACCAGTATGTATTTTATACATAAAGAGAATGCGCAATTTTTGGAGAAATATCACTGACTTGTATCTTTTGTTTTTACAGAACCTGAGTCGCAAGGTTTTTGTGCGCCATACAGTGGCAATGTTTGTAAGAAATATCTAACTGGAATTGGGAAAGTATGGTTCAATGATTCCAATGATAATCCCGGAGGATGGTTGAACGAACGTATTACAACTAATTTATGGGAGGAATTGATACAACGACTTGTTGAACCATGTCGTTCAGCTGCAGAGGTAATTGATATCTCAAATCAATAAAAGTATAAAAAAGTACAAAAAAAATATTATTTCAGAAAATGCTATGTATGTATGCCTTTCCGCGGTGCCACAACTCGGTTGGTCTACCATTATGTTATGAAGACTGTATGGCAGTACGTCATCAATTCTGTTTCAATGACTGGGCAATGATAGAGGACAACAAACAGAGAGACATCTTTATCAGATCAAGAGGACATTTCACATTACCAGATTGTGAATCATTGCCAAAAATAATTAAAGGAAAAATGACCTGTTCTCACATTCATTTGACCGATATGAATGAAGAACTTGTCACATGTAAAACAAACTTCCAAAATGCTTCGAGTGACTGTCAAACATTTGTATCTTCCACTTTTTAATCTTTGTATTATTTCAGATGACTGTGTCAAAGGCAATGGTAGATTTTACATGGGAAAAGTAAATAAAACGAAACTAGGTTTGGATTGTCAATCATGGAATGCACAAATACCACATAGTCATGATAGACCACCAGATGTCTTCCCTCAAATTCGTTTTGGAGAAAATTATTGTAGAAATGCAGGTGGAGATGAACCAATGCCATGGTGTTTCACCATGGATCCTAATATTAGATGGCAACATTGTGATATTCCTATATGCGGTATGCATTTAATGTTTTATGCAATAAGATATAAATAATTATATACATCTTTCTCAATTCCAATCATTTTATGCATTATTTTAATTTAACAAGTTATTTATTAATTTAAAAAAACAATTGTTTTTGATAAAAATTTAATTTAATTTTCTTTATAAAAATATCAGAAAATATAGAATTCTGCTATTAATAATTATTAAAATTTTTAAATAATTAATAAAAAAAAAATTTCTACAGCCCAAAAAACATCTGGTCCTGAAAGGGTCAATGCAGATAATGTAACAAGCAAAGTTTTGGAAATTGATCCTAAAGATTTAATAATGGATACATTATTTACTCCAATGTTTATATTGATATTGACTTCATTGGGATTTGTAATTATAGCAGGAACTTTATTATCCATTATTTTAAGTCACAAATTACATAAAAGACATCAAGGATATAACCCCACAGATAATCAGGTATGTTAAAAATTATTAATTTACATTAAATGCATTACAAAATTACGTGATTTAAGAATATAATACCCAGAAAAAATTACTGAGTCTGGTGTTCAAAATTGTTAAACTGCATATTAATAGTAGATAATGTATGTTGCCATATTTATATACATAATATATTGTCATATTTATATATAATTTTCAGTATGTCAATATTGATTTGGACAAGTTACCAAGCAACGATGCATACCATAAAACGAGCGCGCAACTTAATCCAAAATTGGAAAAATTGGAGTTTCCAAGGAATAATATCATTTACGTTCGAGATTTGGGACAGGGCGCTTTTGGCAGAGTATTCCAAGCAAAAGCGCCAGGTCTCGTTCCAGGTGAAGAATTTACCAATGTTGCTGTAAAGATGTTAAAAGAAGAAGCTTCAGACGATCTTCTGAAAGATTTTGAACGAGAAGCATGCCTTCTCGCCGAATTTGATCACCCAAATATCGTCAAATTGTTAGGTGTATGCGCCTTAGGCCGACCAATGTGTCTCCTTTTCGAGTACATGGGCCGCGGTGACTTGAATGAATTTTTACGATCTTGTTCACCAGGCAATTATATTATTCGAAGCTTAGAAAAGGACGAACATTTCACAGATTCTCGTTTATCACATATGGATTTAATTAATATTGCACTTCAAGTAGCATCAGGAATGGTGTATTTGTCGGATCGAAAATTCGTTCATCGGGATCTTGCAACGAGAAACTGTTTGATCAATGACCAAATGATTGTAAAGATAGCAGACTTTGGCTTGTCACAAAAAATCTATTTACAAGATTACTACAAAGGTGATGAACAAGATGCTATTCCAGTTAGATGGATGCCTTTAGAAAGTATATTGTACAATAAGTATACCGTCGAATCTGATGTATGGGCATTCGCGGTGTGCTTATGGGAAATATTTAGTTTTGCGCTTCAACCTTATTATGGAATGACGCATGAAGAAGTTGTAAAATATATTAAAGAAGGCAATGTGCTCCAGTGCCCTGAAAATACTCCGCCGGCGGTATATGATCTGATGAAGCTTTGTTGGAACAGAAGACCATCAGATAGGCCTACTTTCAGAACAATTTATAACACTCTTGATACTATAAAATACAATCTGGAAGCAGAAAATAAGTCGGATAGCGTACCATTGCGTATTCATGTTTGAGCCTGATAATAATTTGTCTCTGAAGAAAATTCAATTATATATTCATATAATTATAAAATAAGTGATATTTATGGAAAAGTAAAGGTAAGTAAGTGGTAAATTATACTACATGTTATACACAATTGCCTTTGTTACGTTTGTTATGTAGCCTTATTAAATGAATTAATCGAAATATTTATGAAAAATGTATTAATAATAACACATATTGGCTACTATTATGTTTGACACAAGAATGATTGCATGAATGCGTCAAGTCATATTGATAAATTGGAATCAGTCTATTTGATTTATATCTAATTCTTGTAAATATACATATACATTACTAAATCAATCTTTTTTTACAAAATGAAATATTTCAAATTGTTTCTTAATCGTATTTGCAGTTAATAGTAACACATCTTGGCTACTATTATATTTACAAAAATGATTGCATGAATGTATCAAGTCATATTAATAACTGGTTAGTCTATTTTATTTATACTCAATTCTTGTAAATATACTATATTACTAAATCAATCTTTTTTTACAAAATGAAATATTTTAAATTCTTTCTTAATCATGTTTGCATTTATTATATTTAAAATACTATTTAAAATAATTGTCATAACACTTTTTTTAGATTATGCTAAAAGTTTATTTATTAATAATTTAATTAAATCTATATCAAGACTAAAGAACTGAAGACTGGTATGTATGTAGAATACATACATGTAATTAAAGTATTATATGAGTGTTTCAAAGATTTTCCGCATATACAAATTTCGATCTTACTTGCGTTCTGCCTATTGTGATTTTATGCATTCCGTCAACGAATTTTACAATAATACAACCTGTTACTAATTGCCATTAAAAGACATCTTTATAATAGTCCAATTTAATATTAAGAATAAAACATAATATAAAGATTTCAGTGGTACTACTATAATTATGAAATGTTTATTATATAAGTAATCAGAATCTAAAACTAGATGTGTTTTTTCAAAGCAAATGATAGATTAATTTGTGTGTTGCTATTAATATCAACTTGTTTATATTTACAAAAATTAGAAGTATGCTTATAAAAAGATACAGTATTGCTGTTACTCTACTTAAAGAATTTCATAAAATTTTCTTATACAAACATAACACTGATGTTTGAAATATTTGTTTAATGTTCTATCAAAGAAAAAAACTTAGTCTGAAATGATAAAGATTCAATAATTACATAATAAGAATACTGGATCTTTGATATCATTTTCCATTTTAATATATTTATGAATGTATTTACATTTACACAAATTTTTAATGGTTGTTATTTCTATAATTACAAATGTAAAGACTGATAATGTATTTTTTAATTTTTATATTATCTATATTCATAAATAATATAAAATACACTTTTTATCTTTTATTCTACTTTTTTTTTTGATACTTTTCTATATGCAATTGAACAATATTTAGTTGTGCTAGTTTATCAGATGACTATAAACATACATATTTATATGTGTAATTATATGTATTAGCAAATATGTTTGCGATATTCTTTTTATTTCTTCAGAGCATAAATACCTCAAGGTATATCCTGAGGTATACATTATGTTACACAAAACAAATGAACTTTCCTATATATAAATATATATAAAGCAAATAGAAAAATAACAATGTTTTGCTAAAGCCTAAGACAGATAACACTATGTGAACAATTTGGCTATAAAAAAATGGGTTTATATTTAGCAACGTTATATGTAAACTGTCCTTAATTGTTAGATGTTAGATCGTTGCTGTACCAAAAAACATAGCCTGTTTAATGTACGAAAAATAATATTAAAAGCTATTATGACAAATGTTATAGTAAAAAGATAAAAAACATTAAGTGAGTGTATACTGTGCAACTGTTACACATAAGGTATGAAAGTAACTCATTATTGTGCTGTATTTAAATGAATGTTTTACTTGTAACATAGAATTAGTTATATATTATTTGTTCTATACGTATACAATATTATTAAGTGCAAAAAATTATCGTAAATAGAGCAGAATTCAGTTCGAAATTCTTTAATAACTTATTTTTACTACAGTTTTTGTGATATAATTTAATCTCTCTCAATTGATATTATAATTGTTTAACACTATTGTTTATCACTACATTTGCATTCCAATAGATATATCACTCATCAGTATTTTCATAAGGATCTATATATGTTGCAAAGAGCATATTCATTTGTGAATGTTCCATCCTGTGCTTAAGTACATAGATATGTATGTGTAACTAATGAATGTCATTGTCCAATTGATTTGTAAAGATAATTAATTGACTCATTTGGTTGAGCATTAACAAATACGATATACCATATGCAGAAAGTGTGAATGCAATGTTCAAATGCTCTTCCAGAAATCTTTTGATATAGAACTTTTATATTGTGAAGAAAAGATAAAAAAAAAAAACTTTTACCAAGTCTGTGCTCTTACATCTGTGTATTTGTATCCTGTATAAGTAGAGTTGTACGTGATATAATATTACGATAATGCGTACACGATACGTATTGTCTACGACCAAGAAACTTCTGGTATTATATACTTCGTTGAGTTCAGATGTGTTATTGACAATGGTAAACTCTATTCTGAATTTTATGTACAACAAACTAAATCTAATCTGTAAAAACATCGAGATTCCTCGATATTCTATTTTAAACTTTTAATAAAATTCATACACATGGAGGAAATGATCGAAAGTTGCTTACTTTATTGTAAAAAAAAAAAGTCATTTAACTAAGGAGCTAGTAAAGATTGCGCACTTTATTACTACGAATATTGAGGAATTATCGATGAAATACTACGAACATGTTGAAAAAAAACTGCTATGAAACTTTTACTGATGTACAACTTTTACAAGGAATAAACAACCAATTTCATATATTCCATAGTTTCTTTTCTTTATTTCTATGAAGAATGAAACATCAGGATAATGAATTACAAAATCAAGTACATTGCTCCATAAATATATTTTCGCATATTTTTTTCAATAAACTCACGCCAAATCATTATTATGTATATAAAAAGCAGATATTTATATTGTATAATACATTAACATTTTTAAAACTACCTTATACGTGAAATATCTCATGTAGGCGATACAATAGTGTATATCTGCATATATGCATATCCAGTAAATTTCTACTTGAAAACATATGTTCCATATATAAGATGCATATTTCGAAATTTATACGTTTTCCTTATAAAATAATATTCATAAAATTAGAAATAATAATTTGTTGCTATAGAAAAACATGATATGACGCTTCTTTTTTCAACTAGTTATACTACAAAAAATACTTTTTTCTTTATAATTAACTAAACATTTACACTATATATAAATCAATTATAAAATTCTATAAAATGCAACAGAGATAAAATATTGACAATATATTGCAACATCGAAGTACATCGTTATTAGATGTAGTTACCGCTTCACGGATATATCACTATAAAATTATGTATCTATTAACTGTAACGTGTAAAATGATACTAAAATTAAAAAGAAATCAGAGAAATAACTTATTGCAATTATAGAGTGCTAAAAACAATTTTTGGTTTTCATAAATATTAATTCTTAATGTGAAGTAACATGACTTCGTTTACCTTTTGTGATAAAATTTAGTATTAAGATCTTAAGTTTAATCATAGTGAAAACCACGTTCTTCAATTTTATAAATTCGTTTTAAATTTACGAGATTATTTTTTAATTTATGTAAACAAAAGTTCTAGTATTTTAAATTTACTAATTTACCAAGAATGTGCAATGTCTAAAAATGCAGTTCAAAAGAACTAAATAATATGTAAATATATTTCAGTCCATATTATATCAGGCAGAATTATATTATAACCTGTACTGCATTTTATATCATAAGATCGTCATTGATAGTTTTTCATGCATCATGCGATCACTTTTTTCTCTTTACGTGCATTAAAATATTTTATACTTTCAAAATAAACTAATTAAAAACCTAAATTTGAAAAATTTAAGTCTAAAATACTGATACTTTAAGTCACTACATCTATATTATTGCATGATAAAACTCGTTTAATAAATAAAAAGTTATTGTTCAAAAAATGACGAAGGAATATTTTTTGCAAGTTAATACTTGAAAATTATAAAAAAATAATATACTATTATGATGTCAATGTAAAGTTAAAATACATCGTTTGTTATTTATGTAATTGCAGTATTTGGTATTTTGTCTTGTTTGCTACAAGTACCTGTATCTCCTTGTACATATGATCATTTTTTGCAATCAAAATGCGTCTTTTATATTCTGAAATTGTCGTACCGCCAAGTCAACTGGTAAATCAAATCTATAGTTGGTAAGACGATCAAGAGTATGGAATGCATCTTGGAAACCTGTTTGTAGCAATAACACGTAAATATTACAACCACAGATAATTAATATTTTGTTAATATTTTATTTTAATACTTTAATTACCTGTTTTTACGACATAACTCCACGATGTATAATGATTTTCAAGAAGATACTGACATTGCAAGATAAGTCTTAACCAAACAACAAGTTTATTAGCACTATAAAAAAAAACATGAATTTCAAATCTTCGTTTTCACGATAAAATCTGTAATAATGTTTACTCACTTGAGTGATGCACATATAAATGCTTTAAAGTGAGAATCATAACTCCTTTTGTATGGACTATGTGATGCAATGATATTTCCAATTGTAGTTAATAAACTCTGAAAATTGTTCAATATCTTTAAAGAGACAAATTCGATTAGTAAAGGAAATTACCAGCTGTTAATGGTTACCTGTTTAGAAGAAACAACCCTCCCACCTGCTAGATCAAGATTGAAACTTTGGGATAACTTTTGTGCCGGACTAGAATTGTAACGGTGACCATTTTTAATTTCATAATACTTCAATATCAGTTCCCATGCATGCATTAAATTAGAAGTAGAAGAATTTCTTTGAGGAAAACATCCTACGAATGGTACAACACTACTGGAACGCGCATCAGACATTAAACCGTGTTGTATTAAATCACGTATGGAAGTTGCTAGATGCTTCCTTACAGCAGTTGTTATTCTAGCATTGCAATGTGACATAGAATCTGAATCTGAGGCATAATCGTTTTCATTAGCAATATCATCATCTTCTGGGTGACGCTCAGTTTCAGCAATAGTTTCTATAACATGTTCGACAGCAATGTCCAATCTTGTTCGTAAATCGCGCCAATTATGTACAGATTTTTTTTTAAAGTTTCTTCGAACTCGTTCACTACCACACCCTAACTGAGATACTAGGAACATATGCAATAGAGCTACGACCTTTTTTACAGTGTTCAAAGTTTTCGTCCTATTTTCCTCCTCTGTTTTTCTATTGTACGACTTTTTAGCATATGAAGTAGAACCAGCAGAACCACTCGTATGCACTGGACACGCACAGGTGCAAGCTAAAGTTTCTGTACTGACTTCTCCTTGAAGATAATTTATAAAACGCTCCAAATCTGCAATTTGTGTTTTCAGTTGGGATACTAACTGTTCTTTCATTTTTAAAGGGCTAACAATCTGTAAATAATTTCTTCGTTTATTTAATTTTCTTTTTAACACATTCATCTTTATTTCCTTAGTAATTTATCTTATGCAAAACAATTTACCTGACTTATAGCATAATCTACTTGCCATCTTAAGTCATCAACTGGTAATTTACAAAGATCATCAACATTGAAATTCAATTTTTCTTTTATATGGTCTGAAAAAATAATGCAAGTCTTAAGTTTCAATCGAAGAGCTGTTTATCTTAAGGATTACGGTTGAAACTTACTGATTATAATATTCTGTCTTTCTAATATCATACTTTGTGGTAAATCGGCATTACCAGTTTCATAGGCATACTTTTCTAAGTCTTCTAACTGAGATTTCAGTTGACATATTAATTCTTTTTGTTTTGTTCTTTGTAATGCCACTTTAGATTCAACATCATCATTTATTACTCCAGATATCTGTTAAATAATATACAAAGTATATGGTTTGCTACTCTTCCTTAGTTATTATACTATTCATCTTATATGTTAATATTCAGGAATTAAATAAGGAATAAAACATTGTGACATAAGATTAATAAACTTACTATATATTATAGATAACTTATACAATAATATTTATTTTCTAGTACAAAATATAAAATAATATCTCAGATCATTAAAGAAAATATATCACAGATTTATAAGCATATTTATATTTTACAAGCAAAGCAAAACAGGAATAAAATGAGTAGAGTACAAAAATAGAAAAAGAAATAAATAAAACACAGATACAGTAGATTTCTGCGTGGCTTACGCTTTGCTTGCAGGACATTGGAGAAGTTGGTGTAATTGATCTACTATCAAATGATAAATTATTTGGAACGTCTGGTATTCCTCTGAAAGCGAACTCTTCTAATTCTTTGAGCAACGTTTCCTTTTCGTTCGCTGGTGCATCCACAATTTGTCTCAAACGAAACTGAACCTATGACAATGGCATTTCAAGTGTTAAAACGTTATTTACAATAGAAAAGTGTGTGAGCTGTATTTTTAAATTTGCTCGGATACCTGGGCAAAATGAGTAGTCAACGCAATGAGAGACGAATTTAACATCTCTTGTTCTTCTTCAAGCATTTTCAGCCTCTCCATGTCGTACGATAAACTAGTGAATAAAATGTACTGTAGCATTTGCAGGATACTAATGTAAACAGCAGTATCTGTGAAAAAAAATACTTACTTCTCCACTTCGATATACTTGTACTCGTCGGGAAAATCGTCGCCATCGTTTGCACCGACGGGCGCCCATCTCTCGCCAGACGGCCTGTCGCTTTCATCCGAATTTTCGATATCCTCGTTCTCGCTACTTTTGTAATCGCCAGAGCTCATTTTCTTCTTGTTTACGATCTCGATCGCCTTCTACTCTGCATTCATGAATTTCCTTGTTGCCGGCAGTCAACACGGAAATGAACGTTTTGATATATATTGTGATTTTATTTTTCTCTTTTACTTTTTTCTTTTCAACTCGTATGTGTTAAAAATCTGCCTCTCTCACGACACATCAGAACGTGCGGTCTTCTACCTTCACCACGTTTAATCCATTAATTAACTTCTGCGCACGTGTGCGAGTGGAAACGTCATTTGCCGTTGTCGATTTTGCGCCTGTTAAGGAGCATCTTCACGGCAAAGTGTTGTAGATTTATGACGACGAACATATCTCGCATCATGTTTGACTCATGTCGCGAGGCGAATAATACCTAATAACAGTTTGCTGGATCCAGCATGCGATTTTCATCTCGCGTTTGCATCGATACATTCTCGCAAAATGTTTTTCGTTCCGTATTAATCGCGTAAAAGATCTGCCAATTAATGTTAGGAACGTAGATGGCTAAATGTTGGGACATTATGAACGAACCATTAGTTTTGTCGAAGGTTTCTCAATAAATAGTCGACTCGTATTCTTATTCGATCTTCACAGATGTGTCAAATTGTTGTATCCTCGAGAGGACGTTTTTTCGTTAATTTGTCGGATCGTGATTTGCTACTACTCCGTTGACTTTATAAAGGGATAGGACATGCAACGAGCAAACAATGAAATGTATTCATGGGAAAAGTTTTTAAAGAGAAATATCGAATAACCTACATCTCTTGACATTTATCTAAGTGTTGGCTAGCGTATCGTTACATTTCGTGAATTATTCTCGTCGACTTGAAGGGAAGAGCTTGTCGACAATTGCATCGCATATCGTGATATTCGCGATGATGCGGCAAGAAACAACTTTGACGAAGCCGGCACGTAAAAAACCGAACATTGATGCATCGATAGCCGAATGATTTTCGAGAATTCCGTAGAATAAGAATTACACAAGTTCTTATTTCATTCACGGATTTACCATTTGCCACCGATATATCGATGATCTTAAAAACTCGTTCTTGAAGTATTATAGGTAACAAGAAATTTTTTTTTATTTTATAAATTCTCTTGATCATTTTTGAGATTTTCAATGCAATCCAAAATTGCATTGTTCCAAGAAAACGTTTATTTGTAGTTATACATGAAATGGGTAGTGCTTGGTGGCAGTGCGCCGCATGTTTGAGAACACAAGAAGAAGATATTTGCGAATTGCACTTGAATAATTGTAATCTTTATGATGTACCACCCGACGTGTTCATTTATGAGAGGACACTGGAGAAATTATATCTTGATGCCAATAGAGTAAACACAAATATTAATTGATCTTTTGTGTTAATCCAAGTTTTCAGGATTCAAAGGGTATTATCACCTCTTTATTTTGTTATAGATAAAGGATCTTCCAAGGCCACTGTTTCAGTGCCATGAGTTACGAGTACTTTCTCTCAGTGACAATGAAGTCACCACGTTACCACCCGCCATAGCATCGTTAATTAACTTGGAATATCTAGACCTTAGCAAAAATAGTATGTGCATACGTGTTCTTTATATGGATTTTGTTTACAAACAACTTTTAATGATTGTTACATTTATCTTCCTTAGGTATTAAAGAGCTACCAGACAGTATAAAAGAATGTAAAAATCTTCGTTCTATAGATATCAGTGTTAACCCGTTTGAACGTTTCCCAGATGCTATTACACATATTGTTGGACTAAGAGAATTGTATATAAATGATGCATACATAGAGTATCTACCAGCAAATTTTGGAAGACTTTCAGCTTTGAAAACGTTAGAACTTAGAGAAAATAACTTGATGACATTGCCAAAGAGTATGAGCCGTTTGATAAATTTGCAAAGACTTGATATTGGTAATAATGATTTCACTGAATTGGTATGTTTATATTTGTTATGAGATTGTTATTTATCAACCTGCATATGTTAACGTTAATTTCATTTTTTTCAGCCTGAAGTTGTTGGGGATCTTATCAATCTTACCGAATTGTGGATAGATGGTAATGATATTAGACGTATACCACTTAACATTAATCAGCTTTACCGTTTAAATCATTTTGATTGTACAATGAATGCAATTCATATTATCCCGTCAGAGGTAGAAGGATGGAGAGAGATTTCAATTATGCATCTTTCGTCAAATGAGATCTATCAGTTACCAGATTCCCTTTGCTATTTACGTACAATTGTGACTCTTAAAGTTGATGACAATCAATTGAATGCACTGCCAAATGACATTGGACAAATGTCAAGCTTGGAGGAGCTTATAGTTACTAAGAACTTCCTTGAATATTTGCCATCATCAATAGGACTTTTGCGAAAATTGCATTGTTTAAATGTAGACAATAATTACTTGAGATGCCTTCCACCAGAAATTGGAAGTTGCACCGCATTATCGTTGCTGTCATTGAGATCAAACAATCTAACTCGAGTCCCGCCTGAATTGGGACATTTATCCTCGTTAAAAGTACTCAATCTTGTAAACAATTGCATCAAATTTTTGCCTGTTTCTATGTTGAATTTAAGCAATTTGAAAGCATTATGGCTGAGCGACAATCAAAGTCAACCGTTAGTGCCATTGCAGCAGGAATTCAATTGTGAAGAGGATATGATGGTGTTAAGTTGCTTCATGCTCCCACAAAAACCACGGCAAGAACTTGAGCGTAAGTATTTATATTTGTTTGACAGTACTCACATTTGAAAAGATTCTGTTCATTGTATATAATAATTCTTAAAATAGTAATTATAAAATATGATTATATATATTATTGCTGCTAGTGGATAATGAGGAAGAAGATGAAGAATGAAATGGTAAAGTATATGTGAATAAATCCACTAGTGTATATGTTATGTTATTTTTATTTAAAAATATTTCATAACCTTTATCACAAATAAGTATGTGATTATAATTCTGCATTTTTTTGCTTATAGAAATAACACCGGCTGTAGGATTAATTTCAAGTTCGATTGTTGGTACTGGAAAAAGAATATGTTTTGCTGCTGAGGTAGAATCTGAAATCCCTAGACAACTTCATCGAGCACCGACTCCCTATCCTAAAGAGCTACGCAATCTTGCCAGGCATGCCCGCAATTTACATCATCAATCAGCTCATGATCAGAGAGTATGTATAATTTGAATATTTATCCATTATTCGATTTTTTATTAATCCGACAACAAAAATTTTAAACTGATATGATATGAAACTAGCGCTGAAGAAACCTTAAATACTTTCAATATTTTCGTTGAATCTTTTCGTGTATATTTTTGTATAATCAATATCTGAATTACAAGAAAATTGGCAATTAAAACTTGCAGATGCATTTAGAACAGGAGACTATGATCAAAGAAGCTATTATTGCTACAACTATTCTGGACCTTACCTCAAAATCTGGGACCTGTTTTTCACAAAGTTTATTTAATAAGGTATAGAGAATTATGAAAGGAAGGCAATTTATTCGACTCCAGAGTTATTTATTAATAACATTAGTAATATTAAAGACGGAAATATTGTAGAAAACAAATAAACTCATGAAATCAATTACAAAAGAAAAAAATTTCAATTTTAACAAAAGTTGAACTAGTATAAAATGAAATCTGATATAGGGAAAACAATAAATCTTCCGCTAATAAAAAATTAAACTAACTAATTAAAAGCTTTTGTTCTTTAGGATTCACATTCATCATTATCACCAACTGAACATCGTACATCAAAGGCGTGCAAGAATAATACTCCTACGGATGTTGGAACAGAACAATCTGTTTCAGAAGAATCTTCCGATGAAGCAAACAAAACGGTACTTGCAAAAGAAAAAAGTCCGGATATTCGAGAAGCGAAATATATTCGTAATCCTACGTCCGAGTACCTTTCTAAGCCTCCAACAGTAGCAGATTATGTAAATTCTACTTGGAAACCGGATGAATACTCGAAGGCAAACACAGCAAAAATTGTTGAATCGGAGAAATTTATAGAACCCTACAAGACTACATCTATTGCCGCGAACAACAAGAATGCTAATCATGTTCAAGTGCCGAAAGTAAATGAAGTTCCACCCGTCCCGCCGCCGTATCATATTGCTGCCGCGTTTTCAAAAAAAGCAGCACTCTTTCAACAATTAAATCAATGTAAGTAATTCTTTTTTTTTATCGTTTCTATAATGATAATATACATACGAATTTATTTCATTATAATTGTAGCAGCCCAATTGGATTCTTCGATGATCGCTCCTCCACAAATTGATATGAACGTATCAAATCCAAAAATATCACAGGAAACACAAATACAAAATTATGATGGAGAATCATTTAAAGTCGAAGAACACTCATACAATGACAAATTTTTATCGAATAATACAACAAACATTTCAAATAACGATGAAAAAATAAGCTCTTTTAGTGGTACCGATCAAATACATGCGTTAACAGAATCGATCGATTCGACAGAACAATTATTAGAAGGAGATCGATCATTGAAACCAAGTAGAATTCCTATTTTAAAGACGAAGCATCTGGAGAACACAAATTCTATTTCAAATAGCGATCTGTCAAACAAATGCACAAACTCTTCTGTTGAAGACTACGAATCTTTAAAAATGTTGGATGCATCGTCTATACCAACATCTCCCATAACCGGAAAAAAATATCGAAGTCCGTTATCTATGCAACCTAAAGTTTCGGATCGGTCAAAAAAGATAATAAATGGAACTGTGTCGAATAACAATATCTCCTGTGATAATTTATCTATAAACCCAGTGAACTCAAGTCCAGTTGCAAATTCGAATATGGAAGGAATTTCAAGAATTTTATCTAGCGAAACGCCATTGAATATGAATATTTCATTTAACATAAAGAATGAAACTAATTCTGGTCGGAGTACTCCAATTTTACCTAATAATAAATCTTTAAATGAGATGACCAATCTTAATGTTGAGAAGTACAAAATTGCTGGACAAAATGAGTCATTAAATTCTGAAAGAAAACCAAGATTTAAATGGATGTTTGGGCCACACAAAAATGCTAACGTAGTATGTTCTCTTTTCTGTTCTTTGTTCTTTCACATAATATCTTTATGTATATTTTACAATTTTTAATTGTTATCTTTACAGTTACCTGTTCAAGTGAAAAAAAATCCAGGTCTCGGTTTCAGTATAGCCGGTGGAGTAGCAGGCGCAGAAACCGTAAGAATTCAAAATTTAAAGCAAATGTAATAAGATTTTCTGTACTTTAATCGTTAATTACATTCACTCTAGGGAATAATTGTGACTAAAGTAAATCCAGATGGTCCAGCACAAGGTACTCTTCGACCAGGAGATAAAATTTTAGAAGTAGATGGTATAGACTTCACTAAATCTGATCATAACAATGCTGTGGCTGTCCTTCGAGCAACCGGAGCAGTAGTATCTATGATGATTAGCCGTCATCAATGACATCCAATTAAAAAAGAACAATGGTTTCTTTCCTTTAGTTTTTATAACTAGTGATGAGTTTATAAACGTCACGTAAGTTTTTTTTTAGAATATATATTTTTTTAACTAATATTAGTATATGTCAACGTATTAACACGCACGAAAAAATATGGAAGTTTCATTTTGTTTTTCTGAACGCCTGTTTTCATGATAGTAAATCATATTCCTTTTGATACTATCAAGAAATTTAATGACTGAAACAGCGTTACCAAAGGTGGGAGTAATGGCATTTATTTAAGGAAAATATTTCAGGCTCCCAAGTGGTTACGATTTGTGAACTGAGCTTTTGAAAGAAAAAAACAATAACAATTTCGTGAAAGAATTCGGTTCTTAGGTTATACCATAGATTAGAAACGCGTCCCTTGCACAATTTACAATAAAAAAATGTGATGTATAAAAGAACTATTTTTAAGAGAAATTTCTTCATGAGCCAATTCACAGCTCACTTGCATTATTTGGCCACATACGTAGGTAAAATAGCAATTCTTTAGCAAACAATTATAGGATGATAAGTTTCTTCCCGAATTTCTAATTCCGTAAAAAATGCATATATTTGTGTTGTATTATGATGTTGATTGTATTTGTGTCAACTCACTTGTTCTCTTTGTAGAGAGCTGACAATGTGCCAGAAACAAAATACTATTTATTACTCATATACATTTAAAAAAATCCTATATAAAAATGAATATATATTATGCATATATATTATATACAAATAATTATCTCTATCAATTAGATGGGATTCTTACAGATACTTATTTCGTAAGATGTGAATGGTTTTTCTACAAATTTATTTTAACACATCGTTTTTACAAGCACAAAGAGTTCTACGATTAATTTACTTGTATTATTTACAGTTTATATTTAAGAAATGATATACTTTAATTTTATTTAGAAATTACATCTGTGAGAATCTTATTAATCTTATTAAAAGAAAAAGGGAAAATATTTCTCTATGTGCCGTAATTTTATTGGTAATATTTTTAATAGTTCTATCACTATCAGTTTTTTCTTTCCTTTTTAATAAAAGAATATTCATATCGAAAATATAAATTTACATTTTTCGAACGATTTTATATATTTTTGCTTGCCATTGTTTCGTGATAAGTTTGTTTTATTAAATGCTAGTAATTCTCTTATCGCAAAGTCAACTGTTAAGTGTTTGATAAAATGAGATTTATTGTTATGGTTGTGAATTATTATACTTGATTCATTCTGTGTAAAGGAACAAATGTATGTACCTTGTAGAAACTGTTTTTTAACAATAGTTATTAATGTGGCATGATGGCCAAATCGTAAGATAAAACACTACTTTTCTATGTTAGTGAAATTATATTGAAAAAAAAAAAAAATGAAAGTTATTCATGTAAATGGAGTAGAGTTGTGAGATAAATGTTTAGAAAGGTTGTATGATGACGTATAGCACAGACAAGTGAACTGTTTATGTCAAGATATGAGTTATAACTAGTACATTATTTGTATTCCAGAACTTTTACAAAATAACAATATCGCACTTCACTTTACCTCGCATATACAGATCAATTACTATGCACATTCTCTTGAACTATGCATTTTTTACGTATATTTTAATTAGTTTCGTCAACTATAAGGATATTTAAAAGTAATGGTTTATGCATTTTTATAAATATGTTTAAATAATGTTTATATATATTATTTGATTTTATTTATTCTTTTCTTTCTTGTATTTTTTAATGTTTTTCAAAGATATAAAATATTTTCTGGTATTCATGTTTACAGCAATTTTTTAAACAACTTAAACAGCTTAAAATGATGTTATAGTTACATGGTAGCTATATGATTACAATATATATATATATATATATATATATATATATA
>CAJDYZ010005531.1:54836-79289 GCA_903986555.1 Heterotrigona itama
ATGCAGATTTTTCATAAATATGAAACTTACTTGTTACTGCTGTTCAATTCTTTAGCGTCTGAATTTTCACTTAAACTAATTCCAAGTTTTTTAAGTTGTTCTAATGTAGCTGCCTTTACAGGATCTAGTGCTGCTCTTTCAGGCTCATCTCGTTCATTTTGATTTACTTTTGCTTGTTTTTGTTGTTGTTCATCTATAATACCAGATTTTTGTAATAATTGATTTACTTGTTCAAGAACATCATTGTAAAGTGTCCAGCCCAAGTTTGAACTTCGTTTAACATTTTCACTATCATCATCACTGGAGTACTCCTGCATTTCAAGATGAAGACTTGGCTCTGGACTAGGTAGTCTTTCATTTATTTTCAAATCATCACCATTTAAGATCAGACTGTCTTCAATGCAATTTGAATTTTGTTTAAATCCTTCTTGTTGACAATCATTGTAATAACAAGAATTATTTACATTATTTATTTTTACAGGATCATTATCTCGTATATTTACTTTCTTATCCTGATTTACATTAGTAATAGTATTTGCTTCAATTTTTCTACTTCTTGGAACACTATATTCAGCAGTTCTTTGAATCATTGGTGTTTTTGTATTTTCATAATTTCTCATTTTCTCTGTACAGTTTTTTAAATGTTTCTTTATTCTATCTTCAGTTTTATTTGTTATCACATCTTTACATAATTTTGAAGATTTAGATGTATGAGTATCTGTTTCTTTTCGAATATCTACATAAGCTTGTTTCTCTAAATCCCTTGTAGAAGTAGTTGCATTTAAATTACTACTTTGTTGTTGACTGGATGACATATAACTTTCTGAATCTTCAACTATATTTTCTAATTGTGCACTAGGTATTCGAGTAAAGGAATTTTTATATCTTCTTAATGACTCATTAGTATCATGAAGACCAACACTATTACACATTTTAAAATTTTCTTGTTTTTGTCGAGTATCTTTCTTTTCATAATTATCGATATCTACTGTAAAAGGATTATTTTGTACAGTTAATTCAAAACTTGTCATTACACCAATTGATACTTTTTGTCCCATAAATGCTTTTTTTGATTGTGCATCTGTTAATATCAATTCATTTTGATTTACATTTTCACTTTTGTTACAATTTTCTTTTCTTTTATCTGTAGGAGATTCTCTCATATTTCTTGTATTTTCTGGCACAGTAATGTAATTAGAAGTATCCAAAATATCATTAGAATTTGTATTTCGTTCTTGTGACTGAAAGAAACAAGAACACCTTCTTTCTTTTAGAGTTTCTTCTTGTATTTTTAATAATCTATCTACTTGTGTCTGTAAAGACTTGATTTGTTCATTTTGATTATTTATAATTTGTAATAAGTTCTTTAATGTTTCTTGATTATCTGTATTATTAGTAGGATAAGGATGGAGTTGAGGAAATGAATATGCATTCATATTCAAATAAGGGTACTGTTGTCTTAAGTAATATGGGAATTGAAGATCATTTCGTTGCAATGTATTTGGATTAATAGATAAGTTTTGTACACTTGAGTCAGGAATTGAATCATTATATGATCCTTTTTGTTGATTAATACTATGAGTTGCTAACTGTCTTTCATATAATAATGGAGAACATTCATTTTCTTTAACAATGTAATTGTCAGCATTTATGCAAGGTTTGATAATATGTGGCGTAGCAGACAAAGAATCTATATGTCTTATTTTATTGCTGCAATGGCTCTTTACATTTGTGTTTTTATCTGTATACATTGCATTGCTTTCACATCCTTCATAATTATGTTTATGAGGAGATTCATTGTTTCCTTTATTTGTTTTTTGTTTGCATTGTGAAGAATTATAAATATCTTCTGTTAAAGTATAACTCTTTCGTTTGGATTCTTTTAAAATATTTGCAGTGTTATCTTTTGTCAAATATGAATGTGCACTGTAATTTTGATTAGATTGTTCTTTCAAAGAAGTTGTATAATCATTAACTTTAGAAGATGATGATTTCCTTAAATAATTCTGTTCTTTCCAAGCTGCATATGATCCATTAAGGTTTAATGGAAAAGAACCATTATTTTTACTTGTTAAACTTTTAGATTCTGCAAATGGTAAATGTGTATGTTCTGGACTCTTGTAAGATTTATCAAATATTAAAGAAACTTCAGGTACAGATGGTACTGTAAAGCACTATAAAATTAAAATTATTAGATTATTCTTCTTATTAAGTTATATTATCATTAAATATTTACTAACATATATTTTTTAGTGCATATAACACATTTTCTATTAAATTTCTGTTGCTTCTAACAAAATGTTTACAAAAAAATGTAGAAAAAATAAATATTTTATTATTACTTTAAATTTATTAATAATATTATTTGTAAAAATTCTATTTTTCTTTATTAGATATGCATTATTTTATATTTTATAAGAATGCTTACATCAAGTTTAGGTGCGGGTTTTGGTGTAATTCGCGGTTCAAATTCATCGTCATCACCGCAAGACATATTTCAATCTAAATTAACAACTTTAATTCGTACACGTTCGTTTGTTTATTAATTTTGATATATTTAGTTAATAAATTATCACAGTGTTCATAAAACACTTTGCTGTGACTTATTTTTAATCTATATCATTATTTCAATAGCTTTTATTTAAAATACTCTTATTTCACTGCAAACTTATTTCAAACAAATTGTGTAATAAATGATTCGAAATGAACTGTACAAGTATAGCCAATATAACACATTAAAATCTAGTGAATAAAATGTGGATAGTATCTTTTTAATTTTTAATTTTTTGTAATAAAAAAAAATAAAAAAATAAAAGAAAATTAATATGAATCAGTTAATTACCTTCTTAATGTTTTTAATTAAATATAATATTACTAGATTTACTAATTTTTGAATTTTGTTTTCAGCGTAACAGTTTTGATGCATGCTATGTTTTTATTATTTAAAATATATTAATATAATTAATAATTGTATCATATATAATTATACACATATATTTTAAAAATTCACTTATATAAATACTTCATATATACTTTTGAAGTATGTTCCTCTTTGCAAAGAATTGATATTTTATTTTGTACAATGTGTAATTACATTCCAATTAATAAATAGAAATAAAATGATATTATATATAAATACACTTATAATTTAAATGAGTATTAAATAAACATTTCATATCTTTTGAAAAAAAAATTTTCTTCTTTCAATGCTCCCTCTTGTGTCTGTTTTATCAGGTGAGGGTTAATTGGATATGTGCATATCAATATGTATAGGATATATTGCACGGTGCACTACATTGGCAAATGATTAAAATTTTATCACATAATATTAAGCAAGGTACAAAACAAACAAAGTTTCTGATAAATTAACAACTGTAATTGTTAGTTGAGGAAAGGACGAGTCCGAGGATGCTTGAGAAATATTACAGGAATACATATCGAGATCATCAGTGTGGCGTGGTATTTTAAATCTATGTCAGAGTTGTTTGACCTGTGATATCTTAGAATTTAGATATCGGAGATTCATTGTCTAATATTTGAAGTTCAGCGAAATTTTAATTGTCATAGGTAATTATCATACTGTTCAATGTCAAGTTACACAATACCATTCGGTAGTATAGTGAATTAATATACGGACATATGTCTTGTACGTGATACGTTAATAAATTGTGAAGTGTACGTTTAATCGCCCAATTTACTAAAGAAAATAGAAATTCATAAATATTCATACACGTTATAGATGGGCAGCTTCTTTGGTATTTATGTCACATTTTACATAATTGTTTCTTTCTGGTTTGTTGAAGAATTATTGATATATAGAGATATTTTATTATTCAATGTTCAACGTCTGTCGCTATAATCCTTGATCGTGGAATAAATGTACGTGTGTATTATAAGTAATGTTTATGTTTAAAAGGTTAACATAATGTTTATATTTAATAGGTCACATTGTAATCCATAGTCTTTCCAAGCAAATTATTATTGATAATTCCAATTGATTTACGAGGAAAAAACGAAAAATTTTATAATGTCCATATTTTATACAACATATACTATATTAATGAAGAAAAAATTATATCTAAAGGAAATCTAGTTATTAATAATATAAGGTTTGTATAAAAAAAATATAATGTAATTTAATAATTATCAAAGATTTAGACAAATATTATAGCTCATATTTGACTGTATTTGCAAATATTTAATGTTTAATTATGTGTATTAATGGGTTTTTAGATCTATTTATCTGCCTTGTTATGGTGGCTGTGCAATTATTTAATCATTGGCATTCAATTGATCTTAAAACAAACGTCTCTTTTTATATAAAAGTCTTGCCAATGAGAGACTTGTAAAATACATAGTAAAAATGGCAATAATTTATTTTTGTGCTCATATTCTTGGTATTTGATAGTGATAATGATGGTAAATATACATTATTTTACTATTATTGATTTTATCTATTATTAAAAAATTATATTATAACCAATTGAGATAGAATAAATATAATTAATATTTTGAGTACGAAATAACATTTATATTATAATACATTTTTGAAATCAATGAAATATAATTATGTAAATTATTATGTTTAGGATATATCATTACATTATTCTGCGGATATTATAATTAATAAAAAATATATTCTCTGAAACCAACAAATAAAATAAAAAAATGGATAGCTCAGAATATGAGACTGTACGAAATATGACACTTTTATTTTTTTTTGAGCTTCTTGTGGATAAAGGTGGTCCACGGACATTACATGACTTAAGCTGCCAGTTCGGAGCTAAAGGATTTACAAAAGAAATGCGCCAAATAGCTGGTGGATCACAAAGTGGCCTTAAAAAGTTTTTAGCTCAATATCCAATGCTTTTTATTATTAATGGTGATTATGTATCAGTCAATACATTTCAACAAATTGTAGCAGAAGAAAATGGATGTAAATTAGGAGGTAAACGCGATTACGCCCGAGAAGCTGTAGAATATTTTACAAATAAATTAATGCAGTATGGAATTGGTACAGAAGTACCAATAAAAAGTCTTCTGGGACACCGGTCCCAAGCTTCTCCAGAAGTTAGACATATTTCTGGTCAACATTATAAGGAGTTCAGAGACTTCCTTTTAAAATATCCAGATGCTTTTGTAGTTACTGAAGATAATGTAATGTTAAAGCAATATGAAGGCATGAAAGCAGAACCTTTTGTAGAGTTAGAACCTGATATACCTATAGACCCAGAAATTACTGCAAAGTTATTAGACTTTCTTTGTGAGTGTATTGAACAAAAGGGTCCAATTCTTGTAGATCAAATGTTCAGTATAGTTAATGATAAATTTTTTTATGAAAATTGGACCTCAATATTTAAAACGCCACAAGATTTGTGTACATTTGTTAAAATGTTCCCAGATGCGTTTCATGTTCAAAGCAATTTAGTAACATTAATTGGAAGACCAAAATCTGCTACAGAAAGGAAAGCGAAAACAAGGTTTCCAAATTCTGCACGAAATCAAAATAGCATTACAAGTCAAATAAATGTAAATCAGGTTATTCAACCAAGTAATACAAGTCAAACAAATCAGGTTATTCAACCAAGTATTACAAGTCAAACAACTCTAAATCAGGTTATTCAACCAAGTAATACGAATCAAATAAATCTAAATCAAGTTATTCAACCAAGTAATACAAGTCAAACAAATTTAAATCAGGTTATTCAACCAAGTAATACTCAGGCATTTCAACAAACAATTAATTCAGAATGTACTAATAGCAATGCTCAAACAACTCAAATTAATTCTGTACAAAACTCTCATTCCCCATCGATTGACAGTAATACTAGTTCTCCTCCAGTAAGCTTACAACAACAAACTTTGAAACAAAGAATAAATACACTTGTAATGAAAACTTTAGCAGATAATACAGAAAAGGATAGAAGTTTACAAACCATGCAAATGGGAGATGCTTGGAAACTAAAGATATTGCAACAAACTAGAATAATAGTAAATCCCAGAGAAAGCCTTCAAATTGTAGAAGATATAATAAATCCTCGTAAACCTCCTCCTGATGGTAAAATTGTTATTTCATTTGACTGCGAAGGAATAAATTTAGGAGTTAAAGGACAATTGACACTTGTACAGATTGGAACTATGTCTGGTCAAGCATATATATTTGATTTATTTGCTTGTCCTAATCTTGTACAAGCTGGAGGTCTTCAAAAAATTCTAGAACATAAAGATGTTATTAAAGTAAGGAACAATATTTAAAATTGGTAAACTAAATTAAATATATATAGATTTTATAATACTTCATAAATTTATTTATATTTTTATAGTTTTATTTTAATTATTTAATTATATGCATTATTTTAGGTAATTCATGACTGTAGAAATGACAGTGTCAATTTATATAGACAATTTAATATTATGTTAAATAATGTTTTTGATACACAGGTATTTGATTCATATGAATATTAGAGTACAAAGTAACAAAAATATATGATACTTAAAGTATAAATTCTATCTATATTTTTAGGCAGCTCATGCTGTATTGCAATTTCAAGACACTGGTAAACCTGTATATAAAGTTAAAAACGTTAATTTGAATACACTATGTGATCATTATGGTGCTCCAAGTAATCCATTAAAAGAACAATTGAAAAATATCTATCGTAATAATCAAAGATATTGGTGTAGACGTCCATTAACACGAGACATGCTCATTTATGCTAGCAATGATGTTCTGAGTTTGGCACAAATATATGTCTGCATGTCTAGGTATGATATTTAATTATTTTTTAGTTATTAATTGATTTGTCTTGTGCATATTTAATGCAATATTCATTCATCACAATTTATTTAATAAAGGAGAATGATTATATAATATTCCTTATTAGAAGCATTTATAATTAATTTAACAAATAAATAAACAAAAATAATATTTAGATTTATGATTAACTTATGTTGATGATAATTATATTTTTGATGTTCATTGTTAATTATAATTGTTTTATTTGTTTATATTATTATTAGACTCATAAAACCAGAAGTACAAGGTCTTTTTAATGAACTGTGTCAGGAGCAAATTCAATTGCATATTAAACCTATAGAAATAAAAGCACGAAAAAAGCAACGAAAAGTAGAAACAGAAGTTGCGGATTTGAAAAAAAGAATGGAAGATGCAACTATCAAAAATATTGTTTTAAGTAATCGTGAAATTCGTCTTCTGCGTTATCTTGATCTTACCGAAGATGAAAAAGAGAAACTAAAAGGTAGTTACAAAGTTGCAAGAAAATTAGAAAAACTTGAAAACATGGGTCAAGACAAAGGAGAAAGTACTGACGATGATTATGAAGATAAGATTGAAGACTCAGAATATCATAGTATGGAAAGTTACACTTCTGAAAATTCACATTCTGGTATATCTTTTGACTAATAATTCATATTATTTAATAATATTAATAATTTTATTTTGAATTAATATAATTAAATATATGTAATATACTTAAATATCTACTTTTGTAGGTAGTATATTGTCTTAATTAATATAATTAAATATATGCAATATACTTAAATATCTATTTTTGTAGGTAGTATATTGTCACCAAGAAATTCTGATACTCCAAGCCTTACAGAATCAATGCAAATGGTGGATGAAATTCTTTCTGATGGAAGAATGGATAGATTTGAAAAAATTGAGAAATTAGAAGCTATTCTTTCAGCTGTTACCGGTTCTGCAACTGATCAGCTTTCCTCAAACAGTGCAGATGTATCTCTAACAAAATGTATATGCCCATGTCAAGATAAAAATAAAAGTCCACGATCAGATCGTAATACTGGAAGTAGCGTGGCTTGCCAAACGTACAGTACAGGTGATATAGTAATTACCAAAATATTTCTTACGGAAGAAGAAAAGGAACGTATAGATTTATTAAATTCGCCAAAAAAGTAGATATGTCGTAGCTAGTATGAAAGTGGTAAAGAAGAAAGTTGCCATTGTTAGATTTTTACGAAAAAGACGAATAGGTGGTAAAAAATTATTAAAAATTGATCTATTTTATGTAGTTTGATGAAAATTGTAAATCAGATACAGTAACTTTTTTCCAACTCTGATGCTGTAGTAATCAGAACTTAGGAAAAATTTGTTTTCTATGATAAAAAATCAGTATTGTAAATTTTGTTTTTTAATAGAGGATTTTCTTTCTTTACAATAGTATAAGAAGGAATAATCGAATTACATATTTACTAATAAGAATATTTAATAAAATATTTTCTCGAATAATTTATGTTGCTCCTCAGGACTAAAACACTAATGTTGTTCCTCTGTAAAAAATATAAACATTTAAATGTTCTAATAATATTTTAAAAACAATTTTATTCATTTTTATATCGCTATAGAAATATAGAATTATATTACATGTAGAAAAATATAATTTTCTTATGTCAAGTGCTGCATTAAAATCACTGTCTTATACAATGTTCTTTTTTTTATGTATTTATGTATAAAAATATTTTTGATAATATTCACTTTTATATTAATAAAAGTTTACAAAAATGATGAGTAAAATAAGTACAAATATATATAATTATCATATCTCATACATTTGATATGTCCAATTTTCTTGAAGTTACATTTGTGCCAAGTTTATATCATTTATAATTAAAACAAAAAGAAAGTCTTTGCATGTTTTCATTTTTGATAATAATAAATAATATCTAAAAATAGTTCTTACGATAAAGGATTTAAGGATGACTATATTTTAAAAAAGTTAGTTGCAATAATCGCAAAAAGAAAACACAAATGTGATAATGTTAAGATTCAGTTGTTTTTAATGCAATACTTTTCAAGAATATATCTCTATTTAATTTTTATTCTACATTGGTCTATCTTTTAATTTTAGATATTCAAAATCTTACTATTCTTATAAATTGCAAATATATAAAATGTTTATGAAATGCTTAAAAGAGTTATGCAGTTATTGTGAAAATTTTGTTTGAAATATTTAGATAATGATAATTTTAACAGATCTTTTATGTTATTTCTTTTTCTTTTATGAGTAGTTAGTTCTTTATAAATAGAAAACTATATGAACTTTGTAAGACAGGCTATAATCACAGTATATTTCCAGCAACTATTAGCATGAAATGATTTTAAATAATATAATTTTTTATTCTATAATATGCTCTTTAACAGAAATATGCCTGTTAACTTTATGTTTATTGTCACACATTATTTTTTTTCTTTTTTCTTAAATATAACATTGATCAATATGATATTAATGGTAAATTAGATTCAGTTGCCTTATTATATTAATGCATTTTGATTAATTAACATTACGTCATTTTGACTACAACTATATTTTAAATCTAAAAAATGACAAACTTGTCTGAAATAGTGGACAATATTATTATTAACAGTGATTAATTTATTGAATTAAAAATTTGAAAAATGTGTATAATAAATTTTATGAAATAAATTAAAGTGGTTTTTTTAATAAAAAATGTTCCTTCTCCTGTATGTTATTAATTCAATAATAATAAAGTACATCAATATAGACTACATGAAAAGTAATTTAAAAATTATTATTCTACTTGGATGATGTTTGTTATGCCAAATGAAACTTTCACTGTTCACTATTTTTACAAAATTAGTTTCACAATTCCTCTAAATTCTATCAATTCAATTCATTTTTTAATATTTATATAATAGGTTTTAAAATATTTATGATTGAAAATGCATCATTTTTGATTTTCATTCTGATAAATTTTCCATTGTATAAGATATGAATGAACTTTACTTAATCTTGCAAGAAATTATTCAGATACTGTACATTTAATTACTGTTATTTTTGTATAATTATATTTTTCATAATATAGAGTACCTCATATAGAATGCAATTTATTATAATTTTAATGTCTTAAAATAACGCAAGAAGCGCATTAAAAAATTTCAACGATGAAAATATATTTTACAAATTGTATTTATTTTACAAGTTAATATTTGTAGTTTATTGTAAGATATCTTATCTAATTCCAATATGATAACTTTTAACCTTTTTAAGACCCCCGCGAATTGTAAGATATTTTAAAAGCATTCGATGTGTTTCATATACATATTGTGAGCACATTTTGTCACGTATATATATGAAACACTGTTCATACGTATGCAATATAGACTATATATTGGGATTGAAGATTACTTTAGTGTTGCACACTTGTTGAATCTCTTCAGTAGTCTTACAATAACGGCAAATATTGAGTAATTTAACTATTTTCGTATATATCTACTTCCTTTAGAGGTAACATTTAAAAAAAAAATAATATGACTGCCGGAAATTTAGGTAAGTTGCATTTGCAGTTATTGAGAAAAAATTAATATTAAGAAAATATACATGCTTTTTCAGACATAGATTTTCCTGATTGAAATTTATTAATATTTTTAATTGATTTAAATATTGGTTAACTTAATTGTGTGCATACAACCTGTATGGCATTATATAATAAATATCCATAAATATTATAAATGATTAAAATAAGATGATTATCATTGACATAACATAACATTTTAGAGTTAAATATTATAGCTCATAATTGTGTGAATTTTACACGTGTATTCAATGTGTTAATTCATTGTTCATTATTATTGTGTTATTGTAATTACGTATATTTTATTATGTTATATATTGTGAGAATATTAATATTTTTATATTCATTATCTATTTATTACTTTTTCTAAAATAATTAATACATTTTTGTCATAAAATTATATTATATTACTCTGTCATTTTTCAGCGTTGTTAAGTGTCTCTGATAAAACAAACCTTTTGCCATTTGCTAGAAAATTGCATGAACTAGGTTTATCTTTAATTGCATCTGGTGGAACAGCAAAATCTTTGAGAGATGCAGGTCTTCCAGTGAAAGATGTATCTAATATCACTGGTGCACCTGAAATGCTTAATGGAAGAGTTAAAACCCTTCATCCTGCTGTTCATGCTGGTAAAAAGATTGATATATTTAAATATATCTTTTTATTCTACTTATATTATATATATTATATAGAAAATTTTTTTTTTGTAGGTATATTAGCTAGACTCACAGAGCTTGATCAGCAAGATCTTCGTAAACAAAATTATCAGCTCATTCAAGTTGTGGTATGCAATTTATATCCGTTTGTAAACACAGTTGCAAAATTAGATGTGACAATTGAAGATGCGGTAGAAAATATAGATATTGGTGGAGTAACTTTGCTACGAGCTGCTGCTAAAAATCACAATAGAGTAACAGTTGTCTGTGATCCTAATGACTATGAAAAAATTGGAAAAGAATTAGAATCATCTATTAATAAAGATACCTCTTTGGAAACTAGGTATTTATTTTATTAAAATAAATATTAGAGAAAATATGTAATTTTTTAACTTTCATATGCAATTTTATCTTTTTTCACTTTTAGACAAATATTAGCGCTTAAAGCATTCACTCATACAGCGGAATATGATAATGCTATTTCCGATTATTTCCGCAAACAATATAGTAGTGGCGTTTCTCAGTTGACACTAAGATATGGAATGAATCCACATCAAAAACCAGCACAAATTTTTACTGCTCTAGATAAATTACCACTAACGGTGATAAACGGTTCTCCAGGTTTTATTAATCTTTGTGACGCATTAAATGGTTATCAACTAGTAAAGGAGTTAGAAGCAGCTCTAAATTTGCCAGCCGCAACATCTTTTAAACATGTTAGTCCAGCTGGTGCTGCAATTGGTGTACCACTAGACACCATACAAGCAAAACTATGTCAAGTAGATGATTTATTGGATCAACTTACACCATTAGCTACTGCTTATGCACGTGCACGAGGAGCAGATAGAATGTCAAGTTTTGGAGATTTTATAGCATTATCTGATGCATGTGATGACGTTACTGCTAAAATGATATCTAGGTAATGATATAATTAGATAAAAAATTGCAGTTAAAAAATTATATTTATAATATATATTTTTAATGTTTTTAAATATTTAATGTTTATAAAATATTTTAGAGAAGTTTCTGATGGTATTATCGCGCCCGGATATTCAGAGGAAGCACTTAAAATTTTGAAGAAGAAAAAAAATGGTGCATATTGTGTTCTTCAAATTGATCCAAATTATGTACCATCTCAGATGGAACGTAGAATTTTGTTCGGTTTAACTTTGGAACAAAAACGTAATGATGCAGTTATCGATAAAAATACATTTTCCAATATAGTAACCAAAAATTTGACAACTCTTTCTGACAGTGCTATGAGAGATTTAATCGTAGCGACTATTGCTTTAAAGTACACACAAAGTAATTCAGTTTGTTATGCAAAAGATGGGCAGGTGATTGGAATTGGTGCAGGACAGCAATCAAGAATTCATTGTACAAGACTTGCTGGTGATAAAGCTGATAATTGGTATATTATATTTTAATATTTATTAAATATATCGTAATAATAGACCTATCAGTGTTATGATAGATATTTTTTAGGTGGCTTCGACAACATCCCAATGTCATTGGTATGAAGTTTAAGAAAAATGTAAAAAGAGCAGAAATTTCGAACGCTATTGACAATTATGTAAACGGATCCATTGGAAAAGATATGGATGAAGCTACTTGGACAGCAATATATGAGGAAGTTCCACAGAAACTTTCAGAAGATGATAAAATAAAATGGATAAGTCAAGCAGATAATGTTGCTTTGAGTAGTGATGCTTTCTTTCCATTCAGAGATAATGTAGATAGAGCTAGATTGGTATATAGTTTAATTATTTATTCTATTGTATTGTAACATATTTCTTTTTTGAATTTTAAAAAATAATTGTTTAATTATAGAGTGGCGTCAAATATATCGCAAGTCCTTCTGGTTCTGTAAATGATGAAGCAGTGATACAAGCTTGCGATGAACACAAAATGATATTAATTCATACTAATTTGAGATTATTCCACCATTAAGTAAAAACATTTAATTCATAATTAAAGGATATATATATATATATATGCGAGTTATTTTTATCTATGATAAATAAGAAATATACTGAAATAAACATGTACCGAGTTCAGAATTAATGCATGATTGATTGTAATATTGAAAATGTATTTTTATATGAAATAAAATGAATATATAATAAAAAGAAGTAAAACTATTGAAATGACAAGAAATATGTTATTTTTTTAATTTTGGATTTTTTATTTTTATAAATTTGGAGATCAATTGATCGATGTTAACATTCAGGAGATATTAAATAATTTATATGATTTATAATAGAGTAATCTTAATGTAATTCGACTTTATTTAAATGCTAATGTAATAAAAATAATAATGCATGAAGTAAGATAAAAAGTGATATGGTTAGTACACCATACATCAATGTGAATTGGATTTCGTTTGTATTTTTCTAGTGGAGAGTAACTGGTACTGTGTTCAAATTTCGAATAATAAACAAAAGCGAATAAATTGCAAAAATGAGTAATTCAACTATTTCTGATCAGTCGCTCATGGACAAGTCTATGCGGAGTGTTTTCGGTAAGAATAATTGTTTAATACTAGATTATTTTTTTTCAATAATGATAGCGCATAACCTTGAAATATATGATGTTTTTGAACAGTCGGGAATATCCCGTACGAAGCCACAGAAGAGAATTTAAAGGATATTTTTAGTGAAGTTGGACCAGTACTTTCGTTTAAGTAAGTTTATTTTGCACTTAAATATCATTGAAATTTATAAAATTATTATTTTATTATTAATGACAATAATGATCTATAGATTATTATTTTACCTTCTAAAATTTTTAATTCAATTAGATTAGTATTTGACCGGGAGACAGGTAAGCCAAAAGGATATGGCTTTTGTGAATATAAAGATCAAGAGACAGCTCTTAGTGCTATGAGAAATCTAAATGGTTATGAAATTGGTGGAAGAACATTAAGGGTTGATAATGCATGTACAGAAAAGAGTCGAATGGAAATGCAAAGTCTCCTACAAGGGCAGAACACTGAGAATCCATATGGAGAGGCAGTACAGTCAGATAAAGCTCCAGAAGCTATAAGTAAAGCTGTTGCATCTTTGCCACCTGAGCAAATGTTCGAACTTATGAAGCAAATGAAACTCTGTGTACAAAATAATCCAAATGAGGCACGTCAAATGTTGCTTCAGAATCCTCAACTGGCATATGCCTTGCTACAAGCTCAGGTAGTAATGAGAATAGTGGATCCTCATACAGCAGTTAATATGTTACATAAAGCAAATCCAATCCCAGGTGTATTAACACCTTCGGATAAACCAGCTGTGCATCCAGTTGCACCCCGAATTGAAGAACCATGGGCTCCTACCCGTCCAGCAGCAGTTACTAATCCTCCAGCACCAATATTTGCTGGTGAAAACAATGAACTTTTAATTTTATTTATTCGAATTTATGCATTCTTTAATGTTAAAATAATAAAATTTTATGATAGGTCAAGATGTTGATTTACGTACATTGGATAGACAAATGGATCCACGTTTAGCTAGAATGGATCAAGATTTAAGAGGACCACAAGTACAATCAACACCTGTTAGTGCATCTCCAGCTGTATCTGCTAATACAGATCCTAGAGCACTTAATACATTCAATATCTCGGACAAGTTAGTACTTTTGTCATGTTAAACAATTTTTTTAAATTAATGTATTTTAAGAATATGTTCTTTTTTACAGCACACTTCCTGTTGAAGGAGTTGAGAGGTTCTACAATTATCTTAGATAATTTAAAATCGAAATATTTAAAACATTCTAAAAGTATGTGATTTTTTTCAGTTTTTGTCGTGATCCAAGAACAGACAGATTTGGTAGAGATCCAAGAGATCCTAGAGATCAAAGAATGCCTATTGATCCGAGGATTACAAAAGCTAATCGTAAGTTTCTTACTTCTTATAATAACAAAAAAAATTCTTATAATAACACTAAAGTAAAAAAAATTAATTACTTTATAATTTTATCTTTATTTTTTGATAATTTTATTTTTTAGCGCCAGTGCCAGTTGCACCACCAGTGGTGCCAAGACCTGTTGCAGCACCTGCTGGTCAATCTTCGAATGTCGCTACAGCTAGCGTAGCAACTTCTGTGACAGCATTGACTACGTCAACGACATCTGCAACGTCCAGGCTTATGGCAGGCATGTCTCCAGCAGGAAATATACCAAGCGGAGCATCCGATCAAGAGAAGGTATTAAAAAAAAAAGATTGCACACAAGTATGAGACAATTTTACATAAAAATGTGTGAAATCTTACATTACTCTTAGTTATATAGGTAACAAAATGTAAAAATAATTATTAATTTTATTTTAGGCGGCTTTAATAATGCAAGTATTACAGTTATCTGATGAACAAATCGCTATGTTACCACCTGAACAAAGGCAAAGTATTTTGTTACTTAAAGAACAAATTGCTAAAAGTGCTCAACGTTAATGTACTTCTATAATTATAATAAATTTTTTTTTATAATAATAAACATTTAAAAAAAAACTTAGTTGTCGGTAAGTTTTTATATTACAACAATAAAAAAGGAAATTATCACAAGAATAAATGCAAAAACATAAACTTCCATTCTGCAGTTAAGTAATTTTAGCTTACTTATTAAATGTAAACATAAAAATAAACATGTATTATTATTTGAGGATAATGTAGATCGTCATTTTTCTTTTTGTCTAATTTCAAACAAACCTTCTTCGATTAGAGTATTATATAAGAGTTTTCCACATTTTTCATCTTCATACAATTCAATGCTCGTGAATTCTTCATCAGTTTCCTAAAATGATTAATTTTATCATTTATGATCTATTAACATTGTACAAATGGTATACTTACTTTAATCTTAGCTATAACACGCTTATTGTACATTTTTGCTAATTGAAAGAGTAATTCACTAGGATTTGCTGTAGAACCAACTTTTATGTTCCATAATTTACACTTTGTTGCAATAGCAGGTATATCCAACCATTCTTTTTTTAAAGTGTATAATTCACATCTTTTGTATAAATAAAAGAATTGTTTTTATGTTAAGACGCAATAATATATTAATGTATAAACTAATTAAATATGACTTACTTTTGGGAATTTACTTTTCTATATTCATCGTTACCGTAATCGACATAAAGTAGTTTAATTTCAATATTATTTGAATTTACAATAGGTTCAGATTCTATTATGAGACATCGGTACCAAAGATCATCGGTGAATTTTGCGCAACATGGAGTATCTACCAATAGATTTAAATTTGTTCCAGTTTATAAGATACATAAAGATGAAGCTACATACAATTATTTGTGATATTTTATTCTTCAACAATCATTTTGAGTTTCTTATTATGAATAATTACTATTTGTAATTGAATAATACTTACTAACAGTAAGATTTGTAATCAATGGTTGTTTATCCGCATTATTTTGTAAGTCATTCATTAAAAGTTTATACTGTGTATAATAGGTATTTAAAACCTAAAATGAAAGAAAAATTTAATTATGTTGTAAATATTGAAGTAAAATGAAGTAAAAAAATTGACTATATAGCAGTAGTTTCACAACATACCGTAGAATGGTTATTTTCTTTTAATTGAGCATAAAACTTAGTAGAACTAATACTACAACACATTTCCAACTCAATATATTCTATGTCTTTTGGTATATAGAGAAGTTTATAATTCATTGAAAGATCTTCTTCAGAAGCAACAATAGGAGTCGAAGTACTTATTTTATTTTGTAATTTATACCACGATAAATTTTCAACATCAGCAATATTCTTATTTGCTTCTTGTACAGCATTAGTATCTGAAAGTAACACAGAATTTCCACTAATAATTGGATCTGTTATCATTTCATCGTCTGAACAAAATGATCTTGAGTTTTCTATAACTACATCTGGCGTACTATTTGTAGGTATACTATTTTCACTTGTGATAGTTTCAATATTAGGTTTAATGTTCATTTTACATTCATTGATAAGAAATTCAATCAGATCAGTTTTCTTTTCGCAGTATTTGTTTGGCAATATCGTCAAAGAAATCTGAAATATTATAGGTGTATGTAATTAAAAAGACATAAATAAATAAATAAATAAATAAATAAATAAATAAATAAATAAAAATAAAATTTAATTACATTGCATTGTTAATTATATTTATCTCGTTATTAAATAAAGTTTGTTTTTTGTAAGAATACTTACAACGAGATAATTTTCAGTTCTATTTATAATCGTAACTTCACATTCGTGTTCAATGAGAAGACCATGTATTCTATCTAAATCTTCCAATACCCATAGTCCACTTTCAGTTCCCTATTGGAGAATATTTTAAAACATACTGATTGATAGATAATGTACGGTACCCGATAGGGTGGTCTGATAGCATCGGGGACATCTCTTGGTAAGCCGAATACGACATACATGTGTCTATATGAATTTTTCTATTGTTTTCATGACAGAATCTATTGTCAAGTGATGTCTCCGATTACATGTTCTGCGGAACATCCTGAAAGATAGAAATTATTTAAGCTATTTACTGGATTTAAACCGTCGATTAAACATTTTGTGCATTGAATTGGTATATCTTCCAAGATAATTTTTTTTTTTAAATCTCCAATTGTGCATTCTTCTACGTTTCCGTAGTCTACAAATTCCACCTGTAATAAATATGTTTCGTAATGCATTATATATGCATCATAATTAAACAAATGACAGAAAATTTTTTACATTAATTATATCGTTTTCTTCAACTGTTACAATCTTTCCTCGATACCATTTTTTATTTGCATGATATTGTACAATACATGGATTTCCCACAGTCCATGTGGTATCGCAATATTCAGTTGGATAATTGGTATATAACTTTTCTAATTTCATTTCTATGTATTTTAATATTTTAACATCTGAAAAGGAAGGAATATAATAAGTATGCGAGAATTGATTGTATTATTATATGTTTGCTGACAAATTTATTAGATTCTTTAGAATCTTTTAATAGGTTGATTGTGGATAACACCACACTTTACTATTGTAGAATATTTTTACTTTGTGATTGTCTCCTAAGCTTTAATATTTTCCTTTCATCTATTCTTAAACTTTTTGTATCTGCAATTAATGTGTTGATAGAATTATTTTAAGAAGTATATACATACTATGTGTTTTGGAATGAAGATAAAGAAAGCCATAATGATCTAAATATGTCGGTATAGCGATAAACGTATCTTCCTCTATTGGCTCTACTGGTAGCCAAGTTGACAATTTTGGCAGTGCTGGCATGTTATCAAATATTTCTTCCATTTTCTCAGAAATCTGGTTATTAGAAACAGAGTCTGAATGAAACCATATCGTATCATTTTTCGTTTTAATACTATCGGGCTGATCTTTAATTTCGAACCATTTTATGTTTGAATCGCATTTTGTTAATCTTTCGAACTTTTTCTCCAATTGTCGTTTCAATTCAATTGCTAAAATTTTATCTCTCTTTTTCACATATCTGCAAATTTTTTTTCGATGAATCGATTTTTTTTAATGAAAAGAATTGGATGGCAGAATATTACTATTTTAGAAAATGCTGAAAACAATTACATACTCTTTTACAGGTAAAGCTACTCCTTTCTCAATCAACATTCTGTTAACAGAATTAATTTCATATCTTATTGGCGCTAATGGCCCGTCCATTTTTACTTCTTTGATCCATAATTCTACCGGTATCGCAGAGTCTTCCATATTCTCATCTTCCTATAGAATAAAGAAAAAAATATATAACAATAAACGACAATCACAATAGAATAAGTAATAAACAAGTTTATAATAGTGTATATTCAATATTTAATCTTATATTCAATATTTAATAGCATACAATGTTCGTAATTCGTGATAATCGTTAGAAATAATACTTTTGTCAAGCAAACTGAATAAAAAATGTTATTTACAACGTGAGTATTTTAAACTATTTTTTTCTCAATTAAATATCGCAATTTCTTTTTATTTGTCTGCGACTAACGCTTACCAATTTAGATATATAGAATTTAGACGTCTGATTGTTATTTATAATTTCATGCAATTTTTCACAAGATAATGATGGCCACGTAGTGGACCCTCCGCAGGGCAATATACCCGTGAGCTTTATCTTAAAAACGTATGTTGATGTTTTAGAGAACAAAGGATACAATGATTGTACATCATTCATTGATACAGTTTCCTCGATTCCTATGTCGTATAAAAATACAACTATTTTATCGTCGGGCTTAATGTCAACGATTCGGCCACGATAGTACATTTCATTCTTCGCTAAATAAACTGCACAGGTAGTATCTTTGGTCCAAACGTCTCGTTTTGCAGCCCGATACTTGCCATAAAATTCTTGCATTTGTTTCATCATTTGCTCGACTTTATTTTGATCACACGTGGAGTCCGAAACATAAATACTGTCTGGAGATTGCATTTGGTGTATCAGAACGCTTACTTTGAAAGGATCTTCATTTATTTTCTCCGTGCTAATTTTCATCGGATCATCGTAAAATTTACCACGTAATTCTGCATGACTAACATTCTTTTTTGATTTGTTCTTCTTATTTTCGGATTTGTTAATTGCACTTGTATTGTGGGAACTGTGTCATAAAACGAGACATAAAACACATATATTTACCTTTGCCATTTAATTATGTTCGTTTTGTCTAGTATTTACATTCAATATTTTCCTGACTACTTTTGATAAACTAACTTTAGACTTCTATAGATAATAATACTGATGAAAATATTATAAATATATATATATTATAAATATATATATATATATATATAAGAATGAAAATATACACGTTTCAAACATATACCTAGAATTAGTGTACGCTGCTAAACGTTTTTGCACTAGTAAATCAGCGACATTAATTTTATCATATGCAGTAAACATAACAGCGTTGTACGTATCTCCAACTTTATTAAAAGGAACAACTTTGAAATTCTTTATGTCCATTAGAAATTTCTTTATGAACTCTATAGTTTCCGGTTCCCATTGGTCATCGTTGGACTGTGGCTTTATATTTTTCAATGCAATCCTCATAGCCTGAAATGAATAGACAATATTTTGTTTTGGGAGAAGAATTTTTAGTTTTTAGAATGAGGGATATATATGCATGATTATTTACTTGTGTTCTGCAAGTCATGTATTTCTTCGGGAGTGACCTGATTTCATTGTAACTTAATATCAACGTGTATCCCACATCTACGTAGAAAACCTGTACAGTGTTCTCTGTAACTTCGCGTATGAGTCCTCTGTGCCAATATCCGTTAACTCCTCGGGCAGCACACGGTGAATCTGTGTATAAAAATAATTAACTGTTTAATCGATTAATTTTAATATTCGACGTTATTATAATAACGTTAGTTATAATAAATTATAAATAGTAATTTATATAAATAGTTATAAATAATATATAGTTATAATAAATTATATAGTTATAATATTACAAATTATAGTTATAATAATATTATAAATTTTATAAAAAATAGTTTCCGAAGTAGCTTCTACGCTAAGAATTTAAAGTATTTTAAGAGTATAGAATTTAAAGAATTTAAAGTATTTTAAGTATTACAAGAATTTAAAAGTATTTTCAGAATTTCTTTTAGAGCTATATGATACTTAATGATACAGTAAATTTTTAATTCCATTGTCTTACATTTCGATAATTTTACATTGTCGTTGAACTATCCAATGAAACAATTTTAAGTAATATACCTTTACAAGGCGTGAGAATCATGTATTCCGTGGCAGATATATTCTTCTCGTAATCGTCCGTCATATCGTGTATCATTTTGTAAAAATATGATCTATTTGAATGCGTCTATAACATAAATATAAATATAATATTTTACTTGTCTATTTACTAAGGGGAAAAGGTTTTGGCCAATTGTGAGGGACAATACATAATTATTATCAATAAACTAACTAATTATAAAATAATAGATAAGTATCGATCGATTTCATACTCGTTGGACATATATAGAACTGGGAGACTCGACGAATACAACTTGCACATCCGAGAAAGTTTCCAACTCTAACTGCTCTTTGTAATATCTCCTTGTTGAATCAGGATTCATCTTCTTCAAAATAAAATAATATTCGATGATAAAATTGTGCCGATTAAAATGGAAATATTTGCAAACATGTCGCAATTACCATTAATTTATTCGGTGAGATGGAAGTCGCGTACTTCATAAACGTTAACATTTCTTTCACGGATATCAAGCCTGAATCTTTCGATGATATCACGCACAGATCGACGTAATAGGTATCACCGGTTATCATTTTGATGCACATCGATACCATCGAATTTCTGAAAGAATGAAAAAAATAGGCCAATTTAATTTTCCAATTTGGAGACAAATGAGGTATAATATATAATAGTAAAAGGCAATGTAAACAGAATAAAATAAATTGTTGTATTTTTACATGTATTATAGTACTGTATGTTTATTTATTCCTAACGTAGTAATAAAATATTGGAAAACAATGGTATAACGAAGAATGCAAAGTAGAACAAAATTCAAACTTTAGTTGATGTGTGTTCGATCATACTTACGTGCAAACAAGTTTCTTAAAAGTTTTAGTGGCATCGGAGTGCCATTTACCATTGTTAGGAACAATCTCAAATAGAGTGCATTTAAGGGCCATTGCCGGTAATATCGCAAACTGTGGTATAATATTTCTTATTCTAATCAAAGATACGTTCTCCTCTGTGATTCCATAATCAATGAACAATAGAGTGTATCTTTCGTCATCGTTTGCAACTGTTTTCTTGTCAATGACACGTGCACGGTACCAATTCTTGTCTTTCGAGTATTGCACGATGTACAGCGAATCTGCGAAAAGAGACGTATTTTTTTTTTTTTTTTTTAATACAGAAAACTACGTTTAAAACAATTATCCAGGCAGCCTCATAAAATAGAGATTGATCAGTTTATTAATTTATTTAATTGTTGTTGTGAATGAAATTTCATCCCCAACACTATCATATTTCCGCAACCACTGCGAATTCTAACTTGTTTACTTTTTATCTAATATATCGAACGATGAGACGAGATTTCATTGCATTTACTTTGTAATAAACAAATAATCAATTTTTCTAATAAGAAGAACATCTTAAAGATCCATTAGGGTGAGTATACGGAACTCCGAGTTCTTTCCAATAAATGAATGTATAAATAGAATTTAAGAAAAAATTTTCGGCGCGGGAAACGGAGAAGTTGAAAACTTGGCGGAAGTGAAGATGATATCGTACTTAAAGTGATATTCGTTGGTATTATTCCAGTCGTATTTGCAAACGTAGCTAGCCCCTTGCTAAGCTCTGATATCTTCTGCTGATTTTGCACCATCTGAACGTAAAAGCAAGATGGATCCGAGACGTGAGTGACGCGGATCATCTCCGAGGATCCTTGAAACGAGGGAAAAGAAATTAACGAAGAAACATCGATAGATCGATCGGAAGTTCACAAGTATTGTTGTTATTCAGAAATTGTGCCAGAAAATTATAAGTAAAGATTGGTAGACACTGTCTGCAAGATTCACAGAAAAATAATAATTAGAATTGACAGCTACGGTTACTTGATATTGATGGATAAATTTCGATGGATTATTTCTCACGTGAAGTATTTCATTACAATCCGATTGCAATGATCTGCGTGAAGATATTCTTTAGACGAAGAGAATGAAAAGCGATATTCATTATTAAAGATAGTACGTACCAACAGTAGGGTGATCATCGTTTCTCTTGGGGCAAATCTTTACTACAGTCGAAGATTTATCGATAGTCGTGGATTTTTCTTCAGATTCTACGAATGGAGTGAATATTTTTTTCAGTTTAATATAGTTTACTCTTGGAATTGAAGGATTCTTTGCAACATATATAATAAGGAAACAGCTCCGACATTCAAGTGATATTTCTTGGAGAAGGAAAGGAAAAGATACAGAAACGAATAGGGTTTTTTTATATTTAGAGGTGCGAAAGTTTATTACTACGTTTGTAAAAAGCGAGTTGATATTGACTTGATTTTTGTTGGAATTGCAGTTCCTTCAATTTCTTTTCATTCTTAACCCATTTGCATCATCGCTCTATTTAAGTCGCTGCCGCGTTGAAACATCAGCGACGTTCAATTGAGGACTGACTCGTATCACCGCGCGCGCGGTCGATCGTATGTGCAGTAACGGGCATCCAAATTATCACAAACATGGTATTTAAACTCTCTCTTCGAATTGACTTACTTAAGCATACAAAGAATATTTCGCAACTGGTAAAAAAAGCAGTCGTAGGCTCGCGGATTATTCCGCGCTCGGTGATAGTAGACAGTCGCGGCTCGCGGATTATTCCGCGCTTGGTGATAGCAGACAGTCGCGGCTCGCGGATTATTCCGCGCTTGGATGCAAATGGGTTAAAGCAAACGAAGTGAGTAACGAAGAAACATGAATATTACTCGTGGCGTCAATTTCTTCGGTCAGTGGTTCTATCTCATAATCTTCCGGCAGTGAATCCGTCCGTTGTAAGCTGAAGAACCACGTTTCTGGTATATGAATATTGCAGTGTTTTTCTATGGCTTCAACAATAGTCTTGTCGATTTGAAGTCTGCGGAAAGAAAGAATCGTAACAATTTTTATCAGTTGCTAAGAAAGCTTAAGTGGAATATGTCGTTGATGAAGAAGTAATGAATCACGAAATGAAGTACGATGACTTATTACTCACGGTGATTCTCATTTTCATTCAAAGAACTAATGAAACTTTTATTGAAAATTCTACACAAAGTGTTTATGAATACTCTCGAGTGCTCAGAATTCGATGAAACTTCAATGAAGAAAGAAAAAAATAAAAAAAAAAATTATCTAGATCGTGGAGATGGATTTCTAAAATGGCACTAATAGCACTAGTTAAAGAAAGAAAAAAAAAAATTATAACGACTCGGGAGATTAATTTTTCCTATTTTATTCTATTTGGTTTCGATAGTGATACTATTTTCTTTTAAATTACTTTCTGTACATTTCGTACACGCGAAGTCCGTATTGTTTCCACGTCTGGGAATTTTATGAAAAACATTCGCATTATTTGCCCAGACACGAAAATCTCGTAAAAACGATCACCAGTGAATTAGAACTTGAGAACCTACGTAATCGAATATTGAAATCTCGATTCCATTCGAATTATCGGACAGAAGCATCGAAGGGAAGGGAAATAAAGAGAGCACGGATTTGTTTTAGCCGGTTGAAACCTCGACGAGGAAAATAAAAGGTGACGTTCATTCTGGTGGTTAACAAAAAAAAGAAAAAAAAAAGAAAAAGAAACGAGGGATATACCGAAGCCGCTTTAAAACGCAACTGCAGGTACATTCTGCTTTAATTAATTACTCTTACACCTCGAGTGCTCTCTCCGTTCCCTCTACTCTCTCTCTCTCTCTCTCTCTCTCTCT
>CAJDYZ010005538.1:0-20018 GCA_903986555.1 Heterotrigona itama
TTTTTTTTTTTTTTTTTTTTTTTTTTTTTTTTTTTTTTTTTTTTTCAAGAAAGGAAAGAAGAACGACATTTTTATCCCTAAAATAAATTCGTACGTAATCTCGAGTCTCCTCCACGAAGACCATCGGAAGTTCTATTAATTCCACTCGTTTCCCATTATCTTCGAGGTAGCTCATGCAAATGCCACGGCAACCGGACAGTTTCACAAGGTGAGGGAAGGGGGGGGGGAGGAGAGCTTAGCGTTTAATAATTTGCATGACGCATTACATACGTAAAGATGCGTTTCGCGGCCGGCTCTTATGTATAATGCATGCGCTCTTTAGCATTTTATCGCGCCGCTACTTCCGCCGGTGATTTACCTTCAAAGAGACACAAACCTTCCACCAGCCGCATGGTTCATCTGCATATCGTCTAATTAAATTTCGTCCACGTGCGAGAATGAAAAGAGAAGGAGAAGAGAAGAAAAAAAAGATCCGAGCGTCGATGTGAATTCGTCGTTCGATCGATGCGGCACTTGGCTCAGTCGCCAGAGGAAAAAAAGAAAAGGTACAAACGAGGATGAAGTTGCGAGGATTTTTACGAACCGCTCGAAAAACTCTAGCCAAGCGTGAAAAGACGATTCTTTCGTCGATAAGATTACGTCTCCGTTTGTCCTCGCCTTCTTTTTCCTTCTTTTTCCTTCATCCCCCTCTTCGCCACTTTTCATCTAGGATAGAGCGATCTACTCTTTTCATCGACCTTATGAAAACCTTCGTGTCTCTTTTGCACTTTATTGAAGAGTGAAGGTTTCTTTGTTGCATCGTCGATGCTCGATTGCCTTCTTCGTTTTTTTTTTATTTTTTCTTTCCTTCTTTTCGCAGAACTCGCGAGAAGCTTATCTATAAGTCGATTGTTAGTACTCTATGGAGTTTAAAGAAGTCTTTCTGCTTGGTAGAAAGTATACGAAATAAGCCAATTTTATTTTAAATACTTAATTTTATTTTAATTTTCAACTTATTTTTGTTGGACTTGTTCGAAAGCCCTCTGCTTCGTTTCAATGACTCTATGTAGATTTTACGACGTATTTTATTATAAATGTTTGATATATTTTACAATATATTAAATATACCAATACACAATATAATGATTTAACATTTTATTCTTTATCAAGAATTTTTGATCGCTGATTTAATAGAACGTAAAGAAAGGCTCTTGTTTGCTCCAACGTTGGTACCAGTTCAAAAGTATTCCCGAAATACGCGTTTCAGAACGAACTATCAGACACAGATACGAAGAACATTGCGTTACAGTACACTGCGAGCAACGGTAATGATTTGTCAACTGACGCGGAGCGCAAACGTACGCGCGATCATCCGATTCCACTGCGGCTGAACACCGACCCTCCATTTCCACTGCGAGTTCTCGGCTACAAACATAGTAATCTCGCTCGTTTCCGCAACTCAACGACATTCGCGCGCTTTTCACCGACGAAAATGCGGCAAACATATATTTTTTTTTTTACCATTTCGCACGCTTTCGACGGTCAAATGTATGTAAAATTACACAGACACGTGTATATGTTACAAAAATACTTTTATTTTTATTTTTTTTTTTCGTGGATTTGCTTTGAAAAGAAAAACAAAGGTTTTGTAAAATCGAGTACATACACGTTACATCACCTATACAATACGTAATTGTGTGAATACAGTTGTTCGCGAAAATATCCTAAATAATCACAGAAGTATTTTATGAACACATAAAGTATGTTAAAATTTCATCGATATTATCGCGATTATGTTGGTGAAATTTGAAACGAATCGAAAAATTACAAGTCCGACATTTAATATTTAAACGTTTAAACATTTCGTTAAATATAACAGAGCTAACTGGCGACCCGTAAGAGAGTGGGGAGTTCATGTGCGGCGAGGAAATTTCAATGTAGTGGGGAGGTCGATGCAGTGGAGGGGATAGCGCTAGCGATGAGAAAAGTAGGGGCAGTTAGCCTAACCAATTCTGTATCATAATATCCATCTGGGATCATCTGTAACATTTATGACATACTTAAAAATATACATACTACTCGTTCTGTATATTTTTTTACTAAATATACCTTTATAATGATAAATCTCTTGTGACAGATATTCATGACAATATAAAATATTCTGTACCTGCGATTCTTCTACGACAATCGTTCGACAATTTTACGAGCTAGAGATTTAACGCAGTCTGTTTAATCTAAAACACGATTCGCATAACGATCCATTCAAAAGAACTAGCTCTATTTATTTCACATCGTACGATCGCCGACTAAAGAATTTGCTTTGAAGCAGAAGGAGGATTTCTGGTCGAAGAAGCGGCGCGTGACTACGAAAAAGCCGTGGTGAGAGAGTGGCGCGTGAAAGGAGCTGCTCGAAAAGTGTCGGCAGGATCTTCTCAGAGTTCTGGTCGGCAACTGGTCTATTTTATCGCCCGCCGGATAAGATTAAGCGAATCGAGTGAAAGGATCTCTCCGGGCCAGTTCAGTGTCCCGGCATTATTCGAAGTTTAATTTGCGGCCGGTGTCGCAATCTTAATGCGCTCGCAGGATTTGCATCCTATGAATTTAATACGAGTCTCGAGCTCGGGCAACTCGATAGCCAGTTGGCCAACGAGCCTCCTCCGTTAATCGTCGATCAGCGATTCGATTGTGGGAAATACGAGCGAGCCGATATCGAGGCGACGAGAGTTCCTCGTGATTTTTAGCCGCCTCGCTCTTCCTCCTTTTTCTTTTCCCTTTCACTCGAGCCGCTCTTCCTCGAGAAAGAGGGAACTACTCGTCCTCTCGACGATCGTGGAACGAGGGATCCGTGATCAGGTTTCGAAAGTGTTCGCTTCCGAGCTTCTCATTCTGACGTTTTAATCCTTACGTCGTATTTCTTAAATTCAATTTCTCGGTGATTTTCGGAGATGAGAATTAACGCGGTGTTGCGGTGAGAAGAGCGATTTTTCAAATTCAGTTCCTTCGAGAGTTTCTCGAAATAGTCAGGAGATGGTCGGTAAAGAAATTTAATCGTTACATCCACGAGGAAATGTAATTAGACAAATGATTTGGAAGATCGTTGATTGGATTCTTTGGAAGATTTTTTTGTAGGCCAAGAACTATAACTGGTAATTCGTCGACGAATTTTTCAAAAAATGATAATCATTCAGTGTTGTTTGCGAGATTGTTCTCATCGTCGTTTATTCTACATCTGCTGGTGTTGCCAGATCTTGTTCAATGTCTCCTAGGAGGACTCTAAATCATCATGATTTCTCATAAGCCGCCGACTCGCGTAGATCATCCATTTAGAATTTCCGCTCTCGTGGAATTTCGCTCGTATCGTGGCGGTATGCGGCTTCAGAATTTCATAAACTCGCCGCGAGAATTCGCGAGGATCGGTCACGATCCTTTCGAATTAAATCAAAAGAAAACGTGATTCTTTCTCTTTACGAGTCTCGAGTGAAAATGGAAACGAGTCAGGGGAGTTCGTCCATGTTTGCAACCGATGATTCACGGGTTGAGAGCGGGTTGCTGCTCACCGACAGCGGGGTAAGAAAGGCGCGACCGATATTACGGGCCTCGGTGTCAACGTTCCGACCGTAATTTATGTCCGCGAGATCGTTCCACGTTCCTTCTCTCTGTTCGTCGGGCGGGGGTTTTATTGCTCGCGAGACGTCGGCATAATGCAAGGCGGCGCGTCTCGAGCCCGTCCATCGCGTTGGATTTATAGAGCTCGCGAGAGAGAACTCGCGAGAAAAGAAGTATTCTATTTTATTTACCTCGTCGAGCCCGTCTCCCGAGCTTCCAAATCGTACTGTCGTTGAGTAATTTGCTTCTTCTTCTCCCTTCCTAGCCTCTCTGGAGGTGGGAAGTGATTGGCAGAAAAATCCTGTTATCCTTCCGTCGACGACGAATTTTTTATTTAATAGGATAACATCGTTTTAACGAAAAGAACTATGATTTCGCGATGTTTGTGAAGCGTATTGAAACGTGGTGTTCAAATGTGTGTAAAGTATTTTCTTAGAAACTCGTACTTTTTTTTCAATAAAAATTAGAGTATTGAATATTGTCGAGTAATAATTAAAGTAAAATTATATTTTTTTTTCTTGACAGACGTTGGTAGTAAAATTAATAGATGTTGAATGTCGCAGTTACTGATTACTAACGTGTAATGACACACATTAACAGATTTTTTAAAAAGAAATTTTAAGCTTCAAATAACCTCGTTGAAATCCCGCGACTAAATTAAAATTCTGACTCATTCAGTGTCTTTCGTTTATTTAAAACGTCCTTTTTTATCGTTCTTCATGGCCAAAGAGTTATGTTACCTGTTTGGCGTGCCATTAGAAGGAAATAAAAATGTACGTGCGTAGGCGTTCGTGCCATCGGCTTCGAGAGAAAGGAGTGTAAGAACAAGATTGGAATCGTCGACTCCGTGGGAAATCGGCACGATTTACATCGGTATTGATAATCGTTAACCTGACTCTAGAAAACCAATGAAACTCGAAGTTCGAGTATTTCAATCCACGATTGAACGATTGAAACACAGGCTCTGCCGTGTCACGTTTAAACAAAACCACTTCGTCCCGCGCGCGAATTCCACAAATTCTATTTCGACGAATCCGGGGATTCCGGTGAGACCGGAACGAAGGATAAGAAGATCGGTCAACGCACGACGGTAAGATCGGCCGCAATAACAGTCAACGGACTGTCGAAATAATTGAGCGCGGCACGCGCAATAAATCGTGGGAAGCAACGAAGCAGCGTCCGCTCGGGGGTTTCGTCGTTCGTTCATTATCCAACTACGAAACTATTTCGAAACGTGGTTCGAAACTTGTCACCTTTCTCCCCCCCCCCCGCCGTGGAACCGCTCGCAGACATCCGAACAATGTCCGGGACTCGATTTCGACCCTCGTCCCGGGCTGTCCGGACACGTCCCGTGCATCGCGTTTAATGTTCCAGCGAATGCGCTCAGTCATTAGGGGCCATAATCATCGGTGACGTCTAATTGTATCGCACAATGATCGATGCCGCTCTATTCCGACACTGCTAACTACACCCCCGGGGGAGGCTGGCCAAGTTGCTAAACTTGCTAGTTTCGCTCGCCGTCTCGTTCCCGCTAATTAATGCATCGTTAACGGCAAAATATGCTTCACCTCGAACGTTCGAAATGGCCAGTTGGGTGAATCGCCGTTGCGAGAATTTCGTCACTTGCAACGAAGTAAGTGCGTTTCGTGTTGAAATTTCGTTATCATTTGTTTAACGTTAGAATAACGTGAGGAAAACAATGGAAATACACTGTGATTGTCTTGTCGAAAAGGGCGCTGATTAATAATTCGAAAGGAATTTATACAACATCTACATCAAGTCGACAAGTTGACATAAAATATTTCAATATCCATAGATAGACCATCCAAAAAACATCCATCATGTTGTGTTTCATTTCGCTTCTTTTCACACACAACCTTCGTTCCCTTACCCAGGCGAAATGGATCCACGTTGCCACGGCAACGTTGTTACAACAGCTTGATAAACACATGGATAATCACCGAGCGACTCTGTTTGTAGAAAACCGACGTGGGAATTCCCGAGGCAGGAGATTTCAATTAGAACGCGTAATCTTCGAATTGTTCTGTCGTGGATAATTGGACGAGCGTTGGCCGATCGTTCGTTAGTGCTGGATATTTAATTAGATACAGGCACGATGGAACGTCTAGCCGGCGTTGACCTCGTAAAATATCCGTTGTCTGATTGCGACCAGTCAGACCGTGCGGATTAACTAAATAATAATCGTGCACGTTCCTCGCACTCATCTCTGTCTCTCTGTCTCTCTCCGTTTCTCGTCGCGCACTGTTATTAATTACGAAGGGGAGTATTGTACCACTTACTTTCTAATCTGACGCAATGCGATTTCATCCGGTTGATGAATCCAGGCCTCGGCGATTAATTAGACCCGGACGTGACCGACGAATTTCGTTTCCCCGCTCCGGTTTGTTCCGCGAGCGGTAAAATTGTGGCCTCCGCGAGAAAGTGACGTATCGCGCCGGGCATAATGAACAGTCTCGTCCTTTGAATGGCTCGCCTTAATGCCTCGATGAGAATTGGATTTGCTGTAACAAATTGCTTCGAGGAATTACTCGCGAGCTTCCAGGAATAGAGAGAGAGAGAGAGAAGGCAGCACCCGCGAAGAATTTTGATACTCGACGACGTCTACCGGATTTTCACCAACTGTAGAAATATTCTGCAAAATTGTTTCGGGGATCCGACGCCAGAAGAATTCGAGCCGAGACGGAGGAATTTGGATTGACCGTAGAATTTTGGTTGTGAACGTCGTACCGAAAACATTTTGAAAACTTTCGTTTTTGAACTGAAAACGAAGGACGAATGACAGAGCAGAGCTCTTCGTATTTCGAATCATTCATTTGAATTGAATGATAGGTAGACGAAAGTGTTTGGAATTTTATCTGGTCATCTTTCACGTATTCTGTGGCTTTTTCTAATTATCCAAAATTTTTTTAACATGCGACGAGGATATCACGCGCATAATTTTTGAGCATGAATATACGTCTTCTTACATTTATCAACCCTTTACTGCCCGGGGTGGAGTCTCGGGTATTTCGCTTTAATAAAGCCACAAGAGTGCAAGGTACAATAATGGCTAATTAAAATGAAATCTATTCAGTTATATTTGTTAGGAGTCAATACGAATACATTTATGTATTTGTTTATGTATTGCTATATTACGAAGTTTTGAAGTTTTGTAAACTTCACCTTGTACTTTATGTCTCGAGCATTGCCAGTAGAGAGTTAAAAGGCTTCGATGGTTTGAAGTACAGTAGACCCTTAGTGAAACTTCGTTGTACTGAACGGAATGTTCGATAATAATAGATGATTTTCCAATTGTTATCAGACATTTTATTCCGGTAATATAACATTTGGATATTAAGTAGAATATTGGAATAATGGAATAATGTTTGGATACGTATTATAATACTTTACATTTTAGAAAATTCTGTATTCAAACGTTGTAAAATACATCGCATGTACATATAATAATTCGAACATTAAATATAATAGAATATTTGAGTAATGGAATTCGTACTATTCTAACCACTATTTATATATTATGATCATACTATACGTAAGAAATAAATACGTAAAATACATTGTACGTACGATGCACACAACAATACGCATGAAATAAGATAATTTAATACTGTTCTGTTTGAACAGTAAAATAAAATAATGTTCGACCAATGCATACACTGGGTATATCATAACGTTAGATTTTTGGATAGTATGAACTTCCGACATGGAAGATTCTATTTCGTATTTGAGAGTGTGACAGATGACAGTCGATGACGATGCGAGTAGAAATTCAGCCACCAATCGTAGCAGGATTTTTAATTAAAAAAGAGCATCTTGCGCTTGTGTGATCTCTCTTGGCTTGGCTGCCGAGCGGCTCAGCCCGGCAATCAGAAAGGTTCTGGCGTGGCGAAAACACCGAGTCAGGGATGTAATTTGATTAAAGTTGGATCCAGAGTTATCCGAGCGTCGAATGCAACCGTTCACATCCGTCGGGTATCTGCTAGATGTTCAATTAACGAAATTCCAGCCATTCTCCTCGCGGCTGACACATTCCCTCGTTCTCGTTCCTTCGTCTTCCCTCTTCCTCCACTTCTTCTCTATCCGCGATCCTCATAGTTTGACTATTAACCTCCTTTTATTTCCAGCGCGAGACGACGATCGGTCGAAAATTGTCAAAATTGTCATATTATGCATTGAATTGACACGACTTTCTATCGTGTATTGTTGTTTAGATTTTTGTTGTTGAAATCTGGTCTTATACTCTTCAATCAGCAACCTAATATACTCTTTGAACATCTTGAAGGTTTCAACAGTGACTTTTTGATTATTATTGTGTCACTGCTGACTTATAATTATTATATAAAAAATGTTTCAATAAATTAAAACTAGTGAATAGAATTTCCTTAGCAACGTCTTCATCTATGGCTTCCCATCTTCTATTCTCGTTTGTTGCTAATTATTGTTCGGATTGAATTCCAGTTCTTCCTGATTACCAGGATTTTGTGAAAGTACTGGTACTTAGATACAGTGAAGTTTATATCTCGAAATTAATTAAACGTTTCACTCGACCGTGACATAAACTTGATCCAATAGCTACTTTCTTAGAGTATGGTTTTGTAACACTCAACAGACATTCCTAATTTGTCTCTTTTGTAACATCATTATTTCATTGCTAGCTCTGCGCTTTGTATGCTATGTCTAATTCATCGATAAACCGGAAGCGTCAGGAATTCACCGCCGGAACAACAGAAAACGCGGGAACTACCGAGTCGTATAAATTAAACAAGAATCGAACAACTTGCTTGTTGTTTTCCTGTAACGCAAGCACGAAATAGCGTTACGAAACTTCTGCCAACTCGCGCACTCCACCCTCCCTCTCTCTCTCTCTCTCTCAACTTTTCACGCCGTACGTTGCAAACGGTGAACATCAACAGGAATTCCTAAATAAAAAGCAGAAGAATCTACGATGCGCGGACGAGGCGAAAATGGGAACCAAAGGCAACAGAAGCTTCGTTGCTGATGGTGGTTTTCTCGAAATTCCACTCTTAACCTCCCCCTCCCCTATTAGGGAAGTTGCCCTCGCGTTAATACAGTCCGGCCGACTTAACTAAGTTACTCCAGTTACTCAAGCTTGACTGCTAGTACTCTTCCATTTCCTTTATCTCTTCTTTAACCTTTCAGCTTTCTTCCTTCTTTCTTTCCCCCTCGCTCCTTCCTTTTGCTCCTTTTTTCTTTTCTTTGTTTTCGTTCGCATTTTGCAACCTTTCGACGTCGATGGAAAATCCTTAAATAAAATAAAGCGATAGTCTTTTGTCAGCCTTTTGCAACGAAACCGCACAGTTTCGACTGTTACCTCTTCTTCTGTCTTTCTTTTGTCCATTTTTTCCCCCGTTTCTTTCTCTCTCTCTCTCTTTTTTTTAGTTCTTTCGTTCGCGTCTTGTAACCCTCTTTGCAGGCCTTTTGTGACTCCAAAGGTTCTTAAATAAAGAGCAGGAGAATCCACGATGCAACGGAGCAGAAGTAACCTCTTAATGAACGAGCAAGTAGAAATTGAAGGCAGCGGCAATTACGTTGCCAGTGATTTCCTCGAAATTCTAATCTGAACTTCTCGTTGGACAGGTTGAGAATATTTCGTCGACGCACCACGTTACAAAAATAGGAAGTGGTTTTTTTAAAGAATGTTGATTTATGAAAATCGTGCATTTTCGAGCAAATAGTTCCACTTTGAGAAACATCCTTTACAGAGATCTGTCTCTCGTTCTCGTGACAGAAGTTTCGAATATTTTGCAAAAGTTTTGCGCCACGCAAATTTCAGCCGCATCGGTGCAGTCATTTCGTAAGAAAGAAAATATACGATTATTCCGTCTTTTATGGCAACAGATTACTACGAATTTCAAACTAGACTAGAATTTGCCAACGCTAGAACTATGAAACTAGTCAAAACGATCAATTTATCATTTTACAGACAGGAAATAATGCATTTTTAAAAATTTGAATGATTTTTCCAAAAAAAAAAAAAAAAATGTGCAAATAAAAGCTTACGCGATTTATTGTATCACAAAGCTTCTCCACATTTCTATTTTAATGTTTCTGATGGAAATTGTACCAGCCATATTATTCAACTATCCGTGCCGTTCCATTTCCTTTTCGTCACTTTTCATCATTTTTTTTCTCTCTTCTTCTCTTCTCTCTCCTTTCGAGCTTAATCCTTTGTACGTACAAGGTTAAACGGTCGTGCTTAAAGGAAGAAGCAGAACCCCGTGAAACCAGCGGGAACTGGAAACCAAAAGAGGGGAAAAGAAGGAAGTGGAGATGCACGTCAGCAGATCCACGACGTCGTCGTTTCGACGTTGGAGCACGAACGGGGCAGGATTTCGTTGGAGCACGCGTGGCATCGGTAACCTTCCCCGTCGAACGAGAGGACGGATTTTAACTAAGCCAATTGGCCTTGGCGGTTTTGAGAAACGAGAGACTTTCTGAACTTGCACCGCGTCGACGAAAATTGCGAAAGACCGGGGGATTACGAAGTTTTTGCCGCGCCCGTTCTTCGTTACTCGTTCGTTGCAAAGGATGGGAGATGAAATTCTTAACACTTGGATCTAGTTTCAATGGAAGAAGAGAGTACCGCGGCGGGGGGAGGGGTTGCAATGGAGAACGACTGTAATTAAAGGCGTCGTTTCACTTCGAGGAAAAATTAAACGAAGGAAGAGGATTACATGTTGACATTTTTTTTGTTTTTTTTTTGTTCAAAATTTTGTTACTTTTGATGATATAACCTCTTTCCTAAAATTTCAACCTAAATTTTTTGAGAATTGATGAAGAGTGTGTTAAATATAGCGTACGTGTTTCTTTTAACGAAATTAGTTTTTCTTGTATATTTTCTTTCTTTACTTTCCTTGAAGCAGTTTCACTCGTTTAGAGAAATAACCAAGTGGAGAAAGATGATTAGAAATTTCTTGTCGCTCTGGCTCATTTCGTAGGTGTAAATTTAATGCAAAGAGCATTAGGATAATGAATAAAGTATGAGAATAATTGAAATGCAAATAGTAAGTAAAACTTTATAGTACAATAGATAAGGAAAGTTTTTATTTATACGTCTTGTGAAAGTTTGGAAAATTTTTAATGAGAAATTACAAATTGATCATTTTAGCCACTCTGGTAGTTTTGTTTCCCTTAGAGTAGTGTCCACATCGAACACGTTTGCAATATTAACGCACATAATTTTTGTTGAAAATTTCATTTTCCGGTAAGCAAACTGAAAAGTCAATCAACGAAGTGAAAAGATTACGTACAAGAGCCTTCCATCAAGAATCGAGGAATCAAAGTAAAAAAAAATCATCCGCAGTACGTAAATCAAAAATCTGTATGAACTTTGATGAATTTTTCGATAAATGAAAGAATTCTCGAGAGTCGCATAATTTTTTAATTTAATTATGAATAAGAAGAATGATATTTTTCCTATTGACGAAAGGGCAAGTAACAGCGAAATTGCCAACGTTTCCAACGCTTGCCGCGGAATATGTCAACAATTAAATATCTGATCGATCCATTACGGGAACGAACAGGGACGTGTAATCAACGCGATGGAGACGCTTGTAGTCTGGTTGTCGACGACCGGTAAACAGCATTAGGAACTAGCATAGCGAGAATATATCATTTCCCTGTCAGCCTTCTGACCGATTGAATCTGAAATTGGAAGGCAGGATGATCAGCGGCTGGATGAAACCGGTCGAACAGATCTGCGCCAGCGTCAGGTTGGCTCAATTTTAAATATACATCGTTGGTCGATCTGGTCGGACTTTTGATCCGGTTTCGATTTACTCTTACTTAATCTCGCGCGCAGAGAGAATTCTGCTCGCTCCGACGTGACATAATTGAGTTTGAATAATATCTGTTTGGAATGAAATATAATTTTATGAGGAGGATGTAGAATGTGCATATATATCTATCTGCTGTGAGCCGAAAGTTTTGAATCATTTTTTCACTCCAAAATAATAAAGTTGATAATATTTCTTACTTTGGTAAACTTTTGATGAAAGAATTTCCCTTGGTTTTTACGAACCTCGCGTACTGATTTTTGAGCTTGAGAAACGAAAATTTATATTCACCTTGTCCACGTGCAATTTTCAAATAATTTCAATTGATAACTTATTTAAAGGAATGACCGAATAACAAAATAATAGTGACGAATATCGTCGGAATTTCCTGATTCATTTATTTTTGACAATTGAAGATGCCAGATATTTCCTTCGCTTACGGACTTTGTAATTCGCAAATTAAATATTCTGTAATTTGCATAAACTTTTTGCTTTAAACGTTCTAGAATCTATGCGTTCACAAGCAATGAAAATAGAGATAGAAAGTACAAACTTCTAGAGATAGAAAGTACAGGTTCTTCTTGAAGTCACGCAAGAGCGAACACGCGAAATGTAAATTCAAATTTATTTGAAGATATTATTTAAAAGATGTAACGACGGGATATTAATTTTCAAAATTAAAACACTTCCGCCTTTAGTCTTCTATAATCTTAGACTTCTGGTATACAGTGATAAGCAGTAGAGTAAAATTTTAAATCCTGATCTGGATCTCCGCACTTTCTCATGAAGAACATCTACAAAGAAGATGGGGATTCATCGGAAAGTCCTCGACCCGGTTTTTCAACCGATTGCGAAACCAGCCTGTGGAAAGGCACGGCCTACCGTGCAGTTGCGCGACTAATTAACGATCGTTCCAAGATTTCTCAATCTTGCCTCATCACAGCTGCTTCCAATCGTACAAACCGATCCCGTGCTTTCTAAAATTCGTGTTTCCCTAAACGGGAATAATTTCTCCCCGTTCCTGCGCGAGTAAAAAAATACGACCAAACTCATCATCAGTTGCGTTTGCACGCGCAATTCTAATGATTTACTCGACGGTCAGCCGCGCGATTAATAATACTTGCTCACAGTTGCGTTTCGAAAAGACGATAATAATTTTACGAAGGACTATAAAGTTGTCTGGCATAATCCACGACTCGAATGACTATGCTTTCACACGAAGATACGCGCATGATGGATGCTACAAATGTACACGATTTCACGCATCTCGAGAATGTTGACGATACTTTCATTGGTTCACACGGCAATTACAATTTGCAAGATCACATTTTTTCAAATCAGATGACTGACGTTCGAAAGTAATTGAAGAATTTAATCCAGAAGGGATTTAAAGAGTTCTCAATGCTTCATTTTATCTTTATGTCATTTTTTTTTAGTAACTCTTTTATTTATCATGAAATCCAAATGGATAAAACTTCAGACTCGTCTATTTAAAAAATATTCGGTCAGAAACATGTGTGAAAATATTTTTAATAATCAGAATATAAAACAGACAGAGACATTTCTAAATATTGAATTCTGACTCTCTATAAATAGAAGAAACAGATTTGCTAAATTTGATTTACTAAATCGCTGTTCAATACGTAATTATTATTTTAAAACAAAAATAAATGCTTCTGGCACAGAAATTATTAATAGAATCGGAATTTCAATGGTGAAGCTTCTGACATTGAAGCAATAAAATGTAGAAAATTGGAAAATTTTTAAAATGGAGGTACACGGACGTATAACTTTCAAGTTGTATTTTAGAGAATCGATTGATACATTTCTCCACTTCATTCTCGTACGTTCTCGTGCATTTCATGTATGTACGTGGAACCAGAGAAAGACTATTATCACGAGTGGAATCGTAATAATAATTGATACTTTCACTACCGTACCTGTTGATCGAAGACGATTCCTGCGTACTTTAGCAGCAATGCATCTGGATTTCTGTTCTGTTCCTCTGTGACAAACTCTCCGCGGAGAGTTCATATTTCCTAGTATTTCGAACTCTCACCGGGACTGATCAAAGCAATCAATTTTCTCTATTCGTTGGATGCAATTTCAATGTGTTTCTCCATTTTCTACGTATCGTTATAAAGACGAAGACGCATGGCGTCTTGAACGTGCATTTTGCAATCAATTGAAATATTCAATTGGTACACAATTGGTACGCAAATCTCTGCTACAATGATTTATGGTATCAGAATCATATAGGTAATTAAAGCACGGATCTTTATGCAAATTTACGTTTTTAAGAATTTAAATTAAATTTTATAGAAAGCAGTGTACATTCTGCCGTGGCAATATTTTATTTTATAATTTTACATTTTAACGTTCCCTGCAAATGTATGAAAATCACGGAAGAGGATATTTTTCATTGAAAAGCGCACGATTTCCACGAAAATTAATGTTTTTTAATACTGCCGAAAATATTCATGGAAACGACTTTAGAGCAAATGTACACACTGACGCTAAACTATGGATTTTTATGTGGATTTTTTACGAAACTTTAAGGTGTAAAAATTTACAGGATGCACGCAATATTGTATAAAAATAATCAAAGTTATTTATTAAAATAAAAAGTTGTATAAAATATCCAAAGTATACTCGTTTTTCTAATTTTTAATAGGAGAATCTTTAATTTCTATTTCTTTCTATATATCTAACAAAAATATATAAATTTTCGCTGTTCATTGTTCCAACACGAAGACAATCTCGACAGAGATAAAAACTGAATTGAACTATCTTTACAAAAATTTTCTATCGACATAATATTTTGTTAACTTTAATTTTAATTGTTTGATTAAAATTGAAATTAAGTAGTTATATATTAAAAATATAAATCTTCCATTTATATAATAAAATTTCTATTAATTTTCTACTAGTAACTTTCTATCCACATCTGTAATATAATAAAGAAACAGTACTCTTTTGGAGAGATCTGGAGAGATTTGAAAAAAATATTTCAAGATAATGTTATTACAAATAGTCGCGATTGCCTACGAAACGCATCGGCGTGGAATCAACATCCGGCTGTATTCCGGTGCCTCACTTGCCGGTGTCAATAACACGCGAACGGATAAGCCATTGACATCGGAAGCAGACTGCATCGGGATACAGACGCGCGTATGTCGCGGCTGTACACGCGCGTGACAGCTCGATGAACCGGGCCCGATCGTATAGAACACGGAATCTCTTTTATCCTTTTTCGCTGCGCGAACGATGACAACGAATGGCCGTCTGCTAATTCTTCGATACGTATAAACTACTACCGATGGATTAATAGCGAATATCATAGTTTTTGCAGAGGGATGATCGATAATTCGAAACGATTCTGTTTTGTCGTAGCGAAAGTTTTTCTTTTTTTTTTTTAAATTTGAACGGAACGTGACACGATTTTTAATTTGCGGAGAAACTTGCAAACGTGAATCGAAAATGTTGGTTTTCAGTTCGAGTTCAAAATTAATAGAAATTATGGAAAATTTACAAAGATTATTATATATATATTCGGTTTTTATGCGTTCGATGATTAGTCATCGGATGATTAAATTTATTTCTGTAGTTTGCTAATTTATTTCATTGTATATTGCACATTAACTTGGTTTAGTTACAATTCTTTGTTTTTGGAATACACATAAACTGTGATTGTCGGATCGAACTATTCTATTGAAATACAATTTAGTAAATTGAATTTCAAAAGTAAAGACAAAAATTACAATGTATTTGTACAGCTTAAAACACAATCTCCTTGGATATTAAAGCAAAAACGCAAGTCGAGAATGTTTCTTTCGGTTTTTCATAAATCTTTTTCTACGCGTCTAAAATGAAGTTTGAAAATAAAATCGTGGAAGATTTACAGAGTTTTTCAAAGGCAATTCTTTAGTAAACTTGAAACAAATTTAAAATATGAATGCTCCTTTGAAATTTTCAAACTAATTCTTGCTTCTGCATGCTCAATTAAACATTTGAAATATAAAGAATAAAGTTTACGAAAAATTTATAAAGCCTGGAATAATCCCCCGGAAACAGAAAGCATCGCGAATCCAAAATATCTCGAAACAGTATTTCTCCAGATTAGCAATAAATTTCTTGGAATTGAATTCTCCGAATAAAAAGAGAGTCGACTTCAAATACAATTTCTCGGCAACGCGAAGCGTCACGAAAAAAAAAAAAAAAAAAGAAAGAAAGAAAAAAAAGAACCGACTCTAAATTAAACATCCTCGTCTCCGCGGTGATTTTCTGAAACGTTCGTCGAATAGAATGAGCAACGAGCTGATGCGTGGCAGCTTGGAAATCGGCGGAAACGGCCGGGGTCGAGGGACCGACCGACCGACTCTCGTCAGGGGGGTTGCAACAAAGTCGATTGTGCCGGTGGCGTAATTCGAATCGCCGATTGAACGGGCAACGCCGGGCGCACCAGGTTAAAAGCGTGCTTCCTCGACCACGTTTGTCCCTTCCTCTCGCCCTTTTCGTCGAACGAAAAAGAAAAAAAAGAGAGAGAGAGAGAGAAAGAAATAAAAATAAAAAGAAGAAAAAAACGCGAGAAAGGAAAAAAGAGAGAGGAAAGAGGGAGGGGGAAAAACACGCGTGCTCGCTCGGCGAATAGGAAGGAAAAACAAGAGAGAAAAAAAGGGACGCGCCGCTCGACCTGTCCCGGTCCATTGAAAAGTTTCGCTGCGTCGATGTTCACTCCTCCGTCCCCTTTCGTTCAAGCTTGTTCCCCGGCTGTTCCCGTTTTTCTTCGTTGCCACGCGCGCGTCCAACCCGGGATTATCCCGCTTCCTCCGGATTCGTCCGTTCGCGAGAAAACCGGATCACTCGACGTTGTCCGGTTTATTAATACCACGAGCCGTTTCGCGGGATCGCTGTCAACATTTTCGTCGGTATTTCAACGAAACGGAGCAAAATTGGGCGAACGAGGAGAATTTGTGGGAAATATAGGTGGCCGACCTTTGTACGAATATAATGGAGGCTTGATGAATTTGATTTTCCGTCTAATGAGCATCACTCGGAGTATGATTTTATGCGGTGGGTTGTTTCTGTTTGTTGGATAACAGCGTTGCGTGTTGGGAGATTGTAAGTAGTATAAGACATAGCGAGACAGCCGGGCGTTTTGATGAACAAGTGGAATAGGATGTATAATTGTATCGTGAGTTTTCGTGGAATTTCACGCCTTGATACGTGATTTGAAGATTTAATATTATAGGAAAATGTAAGTGGAATTGTTACAAATCTTTTTAAATCCACATTCAGTTTGATTGTTCATCATTTTTACGTTTAAATTTTACGCGACAGAATGAGCTACAAGCGAAGATTCCCTTGTAAAACAATTTTAATAAGAGAGATAGCTCGACGGAAAATTTCAAGTTAATACTTTTAATTACTAGAATTTTGTAATTACTTTCAAGGAAGAAATGAGAAAAGATAGTCTCAGAATTCTAGTCTAAAAACACATTAATTAGTTAATCAGTTAATCTATATTTAGCGAAATCAAATATAACTAGCAGAGTTGTTAAGTAATACAAAACAAGTCGAAATTTCTTTTTTTATAAAACAATATCATCAATGGGAACGTCGTAGTCATGAAAATTCGACAGACAAAATTGGAACTTACTCGATGTACTATAAAAGCACAAACCTAGTTTCTACCGTCCAGTAGAATAATAAACTGATGACAGAAGAAACTCGTATTAACAATTAGTAGCCTTTCGAACTACTTACGCTAACAAAATATTTGAACGAATTTACACAGACAGTTCTGGCATATTTTGAAAACAAGATTGAACTAACTTAACAGAGAATTAACTTCTAATTAACAGATATATCAAGAAGCAATTGATTCAACAGCACCATTGAACTGATCGAATAATTAATAAATCTGTGCACGAAGGATCGAAATGACCACCGCGTTCATCAAAAATTCCTCGTCGTACGAAATTTATCGACCCTTTGCGCTAACTGGCAACGGACACGCACGATTATTAGGATAGCCAAAGCCACGTTATCGAATAGCGTTATAATTGAAAAGCTTCGGAGCGAATCAACCGCCAATCATGCGAGCGACCGCTACGAAGCGGACAACACCATCTCTCACGCTCGATCCTGAACGCGTGTTCCAAAGCAGCGATCAACTTCCATTAATTAAAGGACGTCGGTGTGCGGCTCGCGTACGCCTGCCAGACCTTTCGTGTCAACGTCAATCCCGGCCGCTAGGAACTTTTTTCACGCCGCAACCCTTCTTCGCGATATCGCGGTGGACGATGTCAAACGACGCCTCGCACGGTCCACGGGGGCGTTTAGTGGTCGAGCGGAGGCCTCTGTCGGCCCGCGTGAAACACGCGGCCACGATCGAGGGGCGGTTGTCCTTTTCAGATTGGACGGAACGGACAACGGCTGTCCATTGTGTCCGAACAACCAACAGATACACACGCGCGCTGCTATTTTGTTCGACCGAGGGTCAACCCGTTCACCCTTACTGGAATTTCCAGAATTGAGATTTTCGTGGATTTCGAGCATTTCCAGTTACAGAAACGTTGCAGGGTTTTATTCAGTAATTTGCAGTAAGAAGCAAGAAAAAAGTAATCGCTTGATTATAATTTTTCTACATTTTCTACGATATGTTGATAGTTTGTCATAATTATACGTTTGTACGATTTGTATTATATTTATAATGTGTACATTACGTGTTCTTGTATGTAATATGTATACGTACATTTTTACTGTACAAGTAATATAGTTACCGGATTTTTATACGTTGAAGGTGTGCAAACATATAATATCTAATATCTATGATAATTCTATGTAGAAGAAACGATCTTCTTCTTTAACTTTGTGTTGATGAACATTTGAAAATGCACGAAAATTCGCAGTCTAATAATTGCATTAAAAGATTGATGTTATCGTTTTGTTCCCATAGATGAATATTCTTCCACCATTAATTTTCTACATTTTACTATAATTGATGGCCTGATTTATCTTAATTACTGTTACACCAATTCCTACAGTCCGGTTTAGGTCATCAAATGAAAAAGGGAAAGAAATTTGCCGTATTTAATCTAAACTGTACTACAGGTTACGTAGCTTTTAGCTTGATTAGCATTTTGCAAAAATTAATATTTTGGAAAACGGTCTCATCGCGAAGTAACACTCGAGACACAATCCCGTCCAACCCTCCCATTACATACAAGTCTCGACATTCAAGTTATTGCTAACATGAATACCAAGTTCTAACTTGGATTAAGCAAAAAGAAGACGTTCTGTAACTCAAAACTGAAACTTGTGTTTAACTTTCAGCCGTTAACTACGGAACGTCCGTTTACTACAACAAATTACGTTGACTGCAATAATTGTTTTAAGACAGAGTTAGTCTTTTTGCCTTCGCGCATATATTTCAAATGCCATGAATTCACTTTTTTTATCGACTCTCAGTGCACGTAATAATCCAAACTTGTTCAATTATAATTGAAAGTCTGCCAATCTCCGAAATATTCGCCAACAGAAATCTCGCTGCTATTATTTCATTACTAGAGAGAGTAATCTTTCGGCGTATTAATGTAGCTGAAAGATTACCGAGGCTACGTTTTGACGATTGTCTCCGCCCCCCCCTCTCGACGAGGTGCAGAGTGACTCTTAAAAAATTGAATTACGGCGTTTCGGAATCGTATCACGTTGGACCGAGACGCGAGTATAATGCATCTCGGAGGCAAGAGCCACGCTCTAATAAGAATTTTCGTCGCTTCCTCCTCGAGGACAGCCCTCGTTCATTCTCGCCCTCCAGCCGAGAGAGAGAGAGAGAGAGAGAACTTAAAAATGCGGCGATTCTTCGCGGCTACCGCAATCACGATCATCGTACGTTTCATAACGAAAACTTGAATTTATCGCAGAAGGATTATTGGCCACCGGTGTAATTTATGCGCGTTGTTCCTCTCCCACCGGAAGTTCGGCCGACTTTTCGCCACATATTTTCGCGCGAAGGGATCGTATTTTACGCTGGAAAGAATTCCTCTTGCGAAACGGAACCTGTTAACTCTCGGATAAGTTTTATATTTCCACGCACGGCGGTGGCTAGATTAGATTTGATTTAAACACTCTATATTTCTCTTTACGTGGTCGGAAGGAAGTTGTTACACTGGATTTTCCTTTTAATGAATACTTCAACGAAATCAGTTTTTAATGTTATTTCAGTACATAACAGTAATTAGCTACAGAGTGAAATATTTATTTACGAATATCAACAGAATAAGCAATTGCTTTTTCTTATTTTACAGTGTATTAGATTTCTATTTTAGCTGTTCGGGTCATTGGTAGTATACACTACAATAATTGATGAAAAAACACAAAAATCTTCAGATATTATTATTACATTTTCACTGACATATACTCGTTTTGTAATTACGAGTAACGACAAGCAAAGTGAAATATTTCATCTTTTTATACCTACTTTATAATTTCAAGCAACAACGTGCAAGTTTCTATGTTTCTCTCATTATTGCAATATATTATCAACTTGTATTCATTAATCATAATAATAATCGTATGTACAATTACATTCCCTTTTAAACACAAATGAAG
>CAJDYZ010005564.1:27409-38880 GCA_903986555.1 Heterotrigona itama
ATTATTATTATTATTTTTCAGAATTAAAGTTTTTAAAAACTGATGAAAGTCAGATGAAAAGAAAGAAACGAATGTCAAATTCAGAAGTTTTCGAAGCAAGAGGGAATTTCTCCCAGTCGGACAGCGCGATTTAATTGCGAACAATTCTCCGAATAAATTCTTCATCTGCCAGTGTCTTCAGAATCCGTCCGCATCGGCAATTGATCGTCGCTCGATCGAGATTTCGAAGAGTCACGCGACTCGTTCCGACAGTTTTCGCCCGGTGGAAACTTGGCCACCGTTGCCGGAAGAAACGCGATTAATCGCGCGGCGGTCTCGACGCGCAGCCCCCACGCAAATATTTTCCTTTCGCCGGGCGCAGTTTTCCACAGTCTTTGACGTGCGTGCAGTCACCGTGATTCCGTGATTCGACACGGCCGAACGAACAGCTGATTAAACAGCACGCGCGCCAAGCGACGGCACGTTTTCCCTTCGCCGAGTAATTAAAGAGAGCTTCGCCGAGTTCCGTTCGAGAGCAGCGTTCGAACAAACTTCCTGTCCCGAGAAGGAACAACCCGCTGAGTTACGTCTTCTCTCGCCGCCAAGACGCACACGTCTCCCTTTCTCCACTCTTTCACCTCTCGTCTCTCTCGTCGTGATTCCAATGTTGCTTTTTTTTTTTCTCTCTCTCTCTCTCTCTCTTCTATCCTCGCTGGCCGACGTCACGTCCGCTGTTCCTACAGGGCTGGCTCGCACGCCAGCCCAGCCAAGTTGGATTAGATAAGTTTGCCGTTTAGCCAGGCCCTCTCGATGCGATGGATTCGTTCGGCTTAGTCGATTCCAGGCCCGAGTCTCTGCCTCGTTCGACGTCGCTTCGGTTTTGTTTGGTTTGCCCGGGAACGTTGGAAGTCTTTGGTCGTCCCTAAATCGGCGCTCAAGTGCTTCCTGACTACCATTGCCCTTCCAGTTCGCTCTGTGTTTCACCCTTCCACCCAGTTTCTTCGCCGTGGCCCACCACTACCCTCTTCTACCCTCTGCTTTGTCTACGCTCGTCTCGCGCCGCTCGGTCCTTTTCCCCGCTGGAAACTTTCGACTTGACGAATCTCCGGTTCCCACAATACGCCAGATTCAATTTCCGTCGATATACCCGGCTACGGTGGCCCCCATTGTGCGGCTTACGCTCGTCCGAACCTGGCCTCCCACCGATACTCCCCGATCGCGTGGAATTGACCGTGCGGAGGGCGTGAAACGAGCTTCCCGCCGCTTCACCTCGCCTCGCCTCGCCTCGCCTCGCCTAGTCGCCTCTCCGCTTCGACGCTTCGTTTAACTTTGCATTCGGGATCTCGGGGAAAAAGCGTTTGATCCTCGCCTCGTGGATCCTTGCCTCGCGAGATTGAACTCGATCGTCGGTTGACTTCTGTTGACCGATTCGACCGATTCGGTGGCAAGCGGAAACGGGAAGGAACGCAGTTCGGAATCTTCGGGGAAAAACGGTGTGATACGGAGTAATACGGAGTCAATAGACTGCGAATTTTCACGAGTAAACGTGTTTGTAAAGCGTGTAATATGTGTAGAACGAGCGTATCCAAAGTATAGTACTTGTAGTAATATTTTGGTTAGGTCTCCGTATTAAAAAACCCGCAGTTTAATAATTAGTCTTAAATATCTTAAGTTTAACAATGAGTACTCGTCGGATTTTGCGACTGACAAACGTCGAAGACATTCTATTCTTTTGATACGTTATCGGATATATTAGAAATAGTGAATAATTCGCAATTCTCATTTTATGAGAGTATTTAGAACCAATTCGGAAAATTAATAAAAATATTCTGGATATCGTAGAAAGTGTGCCACTAGTTATTTCTACTTTATTATGTATTTGTCAATTTATTTGTTTCGTTAATTGACGACGAAGTATATGTATCTCATTGAATTATTACAATGAATATATTTTGACTATTTTTAATTTAGAATAGTTGACGGTCTGTGTGTGTTTTCTCCCATCAACGTAAGACACTGTGTATTTAGAAAATTAGGTCACCTTTAAATTTTTCAAATTCTTTCATTTTTGAAGCAAGCACGTGCTCCAGATTATGCACCGTTCATAATCATTTCATTTCATTTAATTAAATTTTTCCTAGCTACTACCATTTTCAAACTATAGCTTGCCCTAGTTGTGTATATTGTATTATGGGTTCTTACTATAATACCTACTTCGTATAATTTTTCGAAGAATGTAAATTAACTTCTTTAAGTATAAATATTAGTTAAAATATTTTTACTTTCGCAAGCTAGGTAAAATCTGCATGGTATTATGAAATTTTCTTAAATTATTGCTTTATAGTTTTCAATTTTGAAATATCAAATGAGAATGTATTATATATAGTTCTCGCTTTTTTTTTTTGTAATATATTAATTCAGATTAAAATTTAGGACACGCGAGTGTACAGAAGTTTGCCTTTCATCGCGTCGTAGACTTTTAACATTGTCTTTGCAAAATTTTAAGCAGGAGATATCTATTTTAAGAACTTGTTTCATTGACAATTGAAACATTCAAGTAATAATGAATTCAAGGTTTCTTACGATGAACGAGTATCTTTTTTATAATAATTTTTTATTCCAATATGACATACCCTGAACAATTAATAATATTTTCTTGATTTCTTTATGTAGAAAAATTACATATAAAGTGTAAATGATTATTTAAATATAAATATATCTTTCCCTCGTAACGATATTAAACTTGAAGTATTACGAAATTATTTGCAAGTTTCGATCAGAGAAGTCTTTTTATTTCACTTTGTACTGTTGCCAATTTCCGTCTGTAAATTAATTAAAAACGCTAAAAAATCCTCGATTCATCCTACGCGAGTGCTGTATAATATTTTTAACGTTTCGAATCGAGTGACGAATTAATTGTCCACTTACTTTTGCTACAAATGCGGCTATTTTCGGTACAATGTTAAAGAGAACTGCAACTTGTATCGGTAGCATTCTCTTTCCGTCCTCTGTTTCCAACGAAACGAGCATTATCGATTCGTCGCGGCTGCGTATCTCCAAAACAAAAGGGAAGAAGCGGAAACGAAGAAAAGAAGGGAGGACACCGTGTCTCGGTTCACAGGCGGGAAGCTCTACTTCACGATGAAATATTCAAGTTCCGTCGTCTTTAACGCGATGACGACGAATCAAGACGGTGGTTTACACGAGAACGGAAGAAAGAAGACGTCGGCGAGGAGTACTCGAACGAGGGAAACCACTTTTGGAATATTGCCGATATCGGAATCGATGCGTTTAAGAGAATCCTATTCACCGCGTCTAGCTGAATCTGTGTCTAGTCACGGAAGGAAGAACAATGTAAATAGCGATCGGAAGCTCGTCCGAGCTAGCTTGCTTTTAGCTTGAATACCATTAGCTCTGGGTAATTCACTACTCACGCTGTGATAAATATTTTCGCCATTTTCTGTAATAAATTCGGACACGAACATCATGAACATCTGTACGGATGCCTCAAAATCAAACGAAGTAGGATAAGATTGCAGAAGACAAGACAATCGTCTTATCAAAACTTTTAGCTCATGGAATAGTTTAGTTATTTTAATGTTAACGACAAAAGGATATTTGCATTAATTATTTCTAATGAAAACTTGCGTGTAAAATACAAATTATATGGAAGAGCAACAACTCATACGTAAATAATACAAATGACTTGTACTGAGTGCAGCTTCTTCTGAGTCCCCCTTGAACAAACACAATCTCACTAAAAAGCGAGCCTGCTCGATCTTCGCGCCAGAGTCCTTCCTTCGTTATTAATATTCAGACTCGCGGTGTACACCTATTTCCATCCAACGTGTTCCTTCCACGCTGAAAGTTTCGATCGTGAAGGAGCAGTGCTTAACCGTACGAACGCGTTACGTTTTCCACACGGGCTCGAGCCGTTAGATAATGGAATCAGGAAGAACGAGTGGACCGTATGACAAGGTAGTAACAAGGGATGTCGCGCAATAACGGCGCCTCGACAGCGTGAAGCACGTACAATTTGCAAAGGAACGAAAGGGAAACGGCTGTTCATCGGACGGAAGAATGTTTCTGTATGCTAACTAATCCCCGCGTGCTGGCGGATCCCGTGAAGATGTCGACTTAATTTCCTGGTCCCTCGAGTAATTTGTTCCGGATAGCACCGGGCATTAAGCAAATGTACATAGAACCATCTAGGCCCCACGATGCTTCCCTCTTTTCCCACTGTACGTTCTTCCCCTTGTCAAGGACCTCGTTCTTTCTTCCTTTCTCTTTCGTTCGTTCTTATCTCACTCCCCGTACGCGTACTTATACGTATTCTCCGAGCCCGTGAAAGTGGGAGACAAACGATGGTGAGGAGTAATTTTACGGAGGTCGAGCAACCCACCGTCCATGACTCCCCTTCTCTTTCTTTTCATCACGCTGTCGATTTGCCTTCATCCTTCCTCCTGTCTCTGTCATCTTTTTCTTTTTTTTCTTTTTTCTGTATAGAGAGCTTAAAGAGGTTATTTTGGTCTGGAAATATCGAGGTGACGAAACATTGCGGCCATGCTCAGCTCTGGGGGCAGAGGGTCCAATGTTCTTTCAATGGTCTTGAACGAGTCTTATTCGGGCGAAAGTGAGACAGTTTATAGAAGTATGACCGAAGGATATATTTCTGTCGGCTTTAATGCGATACGTAATGTGTCGTTTTTTGATGCTGATTTTCGGTGGATAATTATTTCTAATCGTGGACGTATTGTTCGTGACTTTCTAGGACCTTTTTTTTCGTAATTTTTTGACCCCTTATTCATGAATATAATGGAATGTTGTAAATGGGCTGAAATATTCCAGATAACAATCCGAATAATTTTGTCTCTGTTTGTACAGGAATTTACCTCTCTGAAATTATCTTTCACTTCCCCTTGAAAATTTTAAATTCAATTATCCATTTAGGATTATGTCTACTGATATCAGAGTGTATGCAAATTAAATAAGAATAAGACAGATCTGCAGGTTATTTTATTTAATATTCATATTACAGCCTACGACTCGCATGACCTGAGCTTATAATCATAATTAAAAATTGTTTCAAGCTATTTAGAGCTTACTCGAGAAGAATAAAATGTCGAAACGCTTATTATCGATAAATTGGGATTCATCTGATTCTCGTGGAATCTCCGGAACCGTAATAATAATATTTCTCCCTGAAATTGAAAAGTCAAGATAAAAATTGCAAACAGAAAGTAACAAACCGCGGATAAATTTATCAACCCTGCAATATCCTTTAAACGCGCCGGGCACCGGTTTGCCAATTAATTAAGCCGAAAAGTTGCAACGTGTGTTCCATCTCCCCTAACGTTCCCCCTCCCGCCGACATTTTTTACATTTGTTTTCGAAATGACCAATTCAATCCCGTAGATTCGCGTAGCCCCGATATATCAATTACAGGTTTATTCGTTTATTTATCTGCACTCGCGCTTCTCTATTGATTTATATTTAGCGGTTTAAAGCGACGAGCGTAAACAGGGGGATAAATAACGCGGTCGGAATCGCGGGGCACCCCGACGCTCCCGACAGTTATATTTACAGTATAATGAATATCGTTTTTAAATGCATATTTCGTTACAGTAAACGGATATTTTTCATCGCCGCGCCGCGGTATCTCTGCGGAGTCGCATCCGGCCAACCGGACGCGATTTAATGAACCAGATTTCCTCGTTTCGCTTTACAAAGATTAAATTCGCTGATTTTGTCGATAAATTTTCCGTCCGGCCGATTAGGGGTAGGGCACCGGCGGGTCCACCCGCGGCTGGACAATTTGTAAAATTGTCGGTGAATGCGCGACGCGTTTTCAAATGGCATTTTCAGGCAGCCGTTCTTCCTCGTTGTCAGTTGTCGATAGCTTTCGAAGCTTAGAAATTTTCACTGTTATGTTTTTTTCTGCCGGGAAGCTGGAATATAAATGACCCCTTCTTCACGGTTTATGGTAATTGTAAAGAAGTCAGATTACTTAGCCAATATTTGTTTAGTATTATAACTCGGTTAAAAATGTTTGAAAAATAATATAAGAAAGTATCGAAAGGTAAACATAGGTGCAAGAAATAAGTAAATAAAGTGTGTGTTAATTTTTCAAAGAAAAAAAAAAAGAAAGAAAAGAAAAAGAAATGAATGCTATTTAATTCATCAGGTATACGTGTAAAATATGTGCTCGAATATGCCTCGAATTTTAGTGTTCAAACTCAAGTATTCTAAAAACAGTATTTCAAAATGTACATATATTCAGCTTATTATTGATTCATAATTGACATATGATTTTCTGTTACGCAACATAGATAATTTCACATGTGAACCGTCAACTCGAAATTCAATTTCGAGTTACTGCCATGCCAAGGGATGTGTCAAAGCACTAGTTCATTATGCGTAGGATGGGGTAATCTCAAGGGTACGCAACAAAATTCTCTGTAAATTTGTTCTGTAAAAGCTGATCCTTTAATTAGTCGTAGTTACTCAGAATTATTTTTCAATTTAGCACTCGAAGTTTCAGTCAGCTGTAAAAGCTGAAAAGCCCAGAAAATAGAATACCAAATTCCAATAGATTAAATCAAAATTGTCCAAAAAATGCACGAGTAAATTAAATCCAGCAGTGAAAATATTTACAATAGGTATATACAAAATTGATATTATATTATTTTGTACAGATGAAGATAGTGATAGAAAATTACGTAAATTATTTTAATTTTGCAATTATATTTTATTTTTTTAAAGATCATTTTATAGTCATAAGATTTTCTGACTCGTAGTGGTTGCAATTTTTGTACACATATGGCATATTATCTATTCATTGATCTATGATGAATTCTCCTTTAATTCCACATACAATCCAATACAATCATTCATCATTTTCCTATTAAATTTCTATATCTGGAATTCTGATTATTTTGTTGCAACTAAATTTATTATCTGACTTTTAAAAAGATTGTATCAAGCAGCATTAGTAATCAAATACGTCCAGAGCAGAAAGTGTCTAGATGCTTTTGACAATTATCACAATTTTTACACAACTAAGATTCATGCATTTATAAAAGATACATACATATATAAAATGCACATTGCACAGCAAAATGTGTGAAACATTAAAAATTGTAAAAATAGAATATGTAAAGCCATAGTTCACAATTCCAAATATAAACCTTTTTTTCCAAAGTGGGGCTCGATAGTTTCATTCAATCAAACTATCCTCCTTTTTCCAGTAATTTTTAATAATAAATTTTTAATATAAACCTGCATAAAAATCGAAAATATGAATTTCCTTTTTGTAAATAATTGTTAATAATTTCATTTAATCAAACCATTCTTTTTCTTTAATTACTTAAAAAAAAAAAAAGGAAGAGAACAATTCACAAAAAAATTCGCAATCTATACGTTTTAGAATTTCCAAAACTCAACGGTCCCATTTAATCAAACAGTTTTTGCCCTCTCGCCTTCTGTGCGCGGCGAGAGAAGCACATTGCAACCCCGTGGAACACCGCGTGGTTGCCGCGTTCTGTTTACCAGAACTTGACAAGTTGGCCAAGGTGCACGCCGGAAGGAATTATTAGTTTGATCAGAGCGGGGCGAGACGCCGACAGGGAACATCGGTGTAAGACGATGAAGCAATTACGAATGCGTATTTTCAGGAATGGCTCGTCGGTTCTTGCATATTAACAGCCGGGCTGGCGTGGAAGGAACGTTAATAATCACTTAACGGGCTTTAAAGTTGCATCGGCCGGGGTCGGCGGAGCTTAGTTTCGTTCGAGATTTATGGCCGTGCAGTTTCGAGAACGTCCCATACCCCCCGTCCCGTCTGTGGTTGTGTGTGTGTGTGTGTGTGTGTACCGTTCTACACGGTACATTCGGCGGAGCAATGCTTCTCGCCTGTTCCCTCGCCCGGCGTCGTAACATTCATCGAGATTACTACTGCCTAAGCCGCGGCGTGTGTACTCCGACCGAGGAAAGTGGCGGCCCCTCGTTAATTCGGAAATTACCGCGTCGTTGCCTGTCGTCGCACGCGAAATTTCTTTCCACTCGTATTTGCCTTTACGAGCGTGACCTTGAATCCCTTCGCGGTGGAACTTTAATTCGGGTTCAAATGTATCGGAATAATCAGGATGGTAAAATATACCACGAAGTTAAAGTCGGGAGTTACGAACTGAGAACGGTTGCCGTAACTGGATTTGAAGTTTTGGACAGAGTGTGAACATTATTATTATTTTAGATATTTGCATTGTAGATATTTGTTGTCGTTGCGGTGACACTTTTCTTCGTATACGCGCGTATAATATTCACAAGTTACGAAACAATTTCTTTTGAACTTATTACTTTGCACCCTTTTTCTGAATATGAATGAATATTTGACAATCTTTAAATTTTCTTATTATATATATGTGCTCCATGTAATTTGTGTATTTGATTTTTTTATTTATCGTAATTAATAATGACGTGGTTAATATATCAGAATTATGAATAACTTTCTTGTTTTTTACAGTAGAAATAAACACGTGCAATCACACGTACATTAATCTATATTTTATCTATCTAATATTATGTTATTATTTAATTTAATTACATTTATAAGCAAATGACATGAGATATGAAATTCATATTATAGATATGTATAAAATTTTATACACATGTTTATAGAAATGCATATCATAAGAAACAAATATTTTGCAAAATGAAATTATTATATTTAATTATTATTATATTCAACAAGAATAATTGACGTAGTATAATTTCATAATAGATGATTATGAAAAAAATTATCTAGAATAAAAGCTAATATATCAATGTATTAAATATTGTGTAAATAAATAAAGCATAATTTCACATAAAGTTATGCTTTAATTTCAATAACATTTTGTTCAACTGCGTCTAAATTTTTATGAAAATATAATAACACTAAACCATCTTGTCTTTTGATAGGAAATTAGTATCGAACGAGCTAATTCGTTTAATGAAGCTTTATATAAATTGGAAAACTGTCGTTCAGTATTTAAAAACGGATCGTGGCCATAATAAACATGACCAATCATCTGTCGTCACATTAGTTCCATTCTCATTTCGTTTGTAATATCGTATATCACGTTCTCAGAACTTTATCAAGTTTCATGTAATGCGTAAGAGCGATGGAATATTTTAAATCGCGCATACATATTTCACGTCTAATACTCTGCTGAGAATAACGAAAAGAGACATGTATGAAATGGAATTTTCAAGGATGTAAGAAAGCAACTTTTTTTTTTTAAATTCAGAGGACTTCTTATTTTTTTTTTTTTTTTAAATTAACCACAGTGTCGAATAACTTGCAAATTTTAAATGTTAGAGAAGTTAATTCTTAGTGTATACGACGTGCGAAATGTATTCAGAGTGTTGAAATATAGAATACGATAGACGCTCGTAGAAATGACAGGACGATGCTTTTCGGTATTAGAGAATAAATGCAGAATTATGAAATATTCATAAAATTTTTAAATACGTGTGTATACATGGATATCCTTTCAGAGAGCCTCAGGCTAAGTCAAACATGGCCTAGAAACTACTTTTCAGAGTGAAGGTAATAAGCATCTAATAAAAGAACCACGTGAGATCACGTTATTGCATTATTGTGCCCGTTAAGAGAAATATGAAGTCAGAGCTTTGTATATACGGCCTGGTAATATACAGATCATCCTCCTTTTCTCAATAATTTCAATTAATTTCTTATTTCATCTACATGGATATTTTTAGAAACGAACAAACATAAACAGAATGTAATCAACACATTCATATTAAAAATATACGGTTTTTCGAGTCAGTATTACTCTTTTAAAAACAAATTTTTATTTATTACATTTAAAATTTCTTTTTAAAAGATATAGCAACAAAAGACTGTTGTATAGAAAATTTGGATATAGTTTTATTAAAAGTCCAATAATTTGTAGAAGACAAGTGAAGACAACATGTGAAAGTATTTGTAATATTAATTATTAAATAATTACAACAATGAAGACAAATATATTTCAGTCGATTAAATAATTATTTTTCGCGAATATATCTATCAGTACATCCATAATAGATCTATCTGCCAATATCGTTAGAATTCTCTTACGAAATTTCGATACTTCATCCTGCTTTATCAAACTACTGTTTTATTAATGAAATTATTAATATATTCTCCAACTGATTTAACTTCGATACTCCAAGGATCAAATAGACTTGTGATAGTCGCACAGTAAGCTAATGTATAATTTATAAATATATATAGTAATAACTGATATATTATTAAATTACAATCTATTCTCTTCATGAAACTGTCTCGAGTATTATAATAATTATAAATCATATTCTTTTAAACTGCGTTAAATACGCTAAACGTCGAATTTAAATAAACTCGGAATTAAATTCAAATTTAATTGAAATGAAGAAAATTAAATTTAAATAAATAATTTGACATAGTGTGTTCCTATAAATAATTTCGCGTGTGTATCTTAAATGCATAAATATTCACAGTCTACTAATAACTAATACAATGTCAGCCAAAAATTTACATGTTTACTGAATACTATTTTATACTTATTTCTAATGTAACATTTCATTGCATGTTAATTCCTACACATTTTATTATTATTACCATACTACAAACCCTTACTTTTTTTTATATTCAACATACTAATACACACTGGGCAACAAAATCATTATTGATGTTAAAAGTATGTACTGATGTAGAAGGTCCATATTGAACGTATATCTAAATCTTTGGCTATGTTGTTTACAATTAATATGCCTAATATTAAAAAGGAACCTGGCACACAATTTCGTAAGAGCGCAAATTATCGAAAGGAACTATCACCACGGTTCTTTTCGTTTACACGTATGTAAGATGATGCATCGCGGGTTGAGTTAGATAAACGTTGCATTTGCATCTAAAACAGCCTGCTAGTAATTTATATGAAAATGCGAAATGAAACGGTGTTTCACATTGGCGGACTCTTTTCACCAAACGCTTGCTATTCTTCCTTCTTTCCCCTTTCTCTTTCTTTCTCTTTCACTCTCTTCTCAAGTGCCGTTGACTATTCTTGCTCCCTTCGTTTGTCGTTCTTCCTTCAGTTTCTCCACCGTTCAGGTTCGGTTCTTCTGGGGTTCTGGCCTGCTTTTCTAAGCTGTTCACCGTTTACCGTCTGCACGAACCGCAGTACAAACGCAACGGCCAGAATCAATTTTCTCCCTTCATCGGAGAAATTGGAAGGTTACTACAAATATTTGGCCAGACGCATTAAAGGCACGCAATGTACCGTGGAAAAACGGTAGGCTATTTACGATCGATTATCTTCGATCAATATTTTGCCGCGAGATTGGGCACCGGCTGCCCCATAGAACGAGTTTTCTGGTGAAATACTTTCCGCGCTAGCCGTCGACTTCCTCCCCTCTCCCCTGCTCCTTTCGATTACTCGACCTGGGAAAATGTATGATTCTATCTT